>VBVQ01005875.1:0-10742 GCA_011636635.1 Tetramorium simillimum | reverse complement strand
GCAGAAGGCCGGCCTATTGCGACGATTTTCAAACATTAATATTTCGTTAACTATTGCGAAAATTGCAAAATAGTAGAGGACTTTTCTACTCAGTTTCGTCCGCTCTACCTGCTCACGAGAATTGGCTCCACGATTCTGGGACACCCTGTATATTACTATATTTTTTTAAATAAAAATTTGAGTAATTCCTTTTAAAATGGAATCCTATTTGATGATATATTCTTACTAAAATGATTACTAAATATGATTTTTTTAAATATATATACATACTAATTGTAAAACGTACATGTCCAATTGAACATGAAAGAATTAAGTTGTCTTTATCTTCTTTTTTTTTTACGAAGAATGAGCATTATCCTAAATGTAATGAATTTATGAAAACTTTGTAAAACCTTTGATTTGATTGTACTTTATATAGTATGTAATACTTTATACGCATTATAGTATTAAATTTACTTTATATAATAATTATACGTATGAAATACGTATGAAATATCTGATAAAGTTGCAAATAGATGCGAAATAAATGATATATTTTAGATTTGGATTAAAATAATAAATTTAAATGATAAATAAACGATATGAATCTGGTTAAATTATCTTTCGACTTTGTATTGTTAAAAAAATTTAAATTAGAAACATTCAAATCTGATATTTTTAATGTGATTTTTACTTTTAGAATTTAAAATAATAAAATCTGGAGTTGCTTGGTGTTGATTTGTATTGTATGATACTGCTTTATGCGATGTTGCGTATCATAAAACATGAAATCACGGAAAAAGATCAGCACATATTATTAGTGACGACAATTAAGGTCGTCGCGCGCATGAACTTCCCAGGATTTATCCCCTCTCCCTTAACCCACATTTCTTGTTTAACGTATCGTCAGTGGCGCGAATCGTTCCTGCAGATAGTATAATTTTATACATCGTAAGTTCAACATTACAGTTCGTATCACGTGCAATCCGTAAAAGGAATTTAAATGTTTTAAACTCACTAGTGTTTCACCATGAAGAAAATTTATAGTTCTTTGTGATTGTGAAAAATCAATGAATATATTAAAAACCTAAATCTTTATGATTTTCTTTTCTGTTAAAAGAATAATATTATTGATCGGTATGCATGATAATTACTAATATTATTACTAATATAATAATAGAATATGATAATTAATATAATTACTTATATATATAAAACAATTAATTTGTTTTTAATTTTTTTCTCGTTAACATAATCCATAATTATATATAAAATATATAAAAATTAGCTTAAATTTTAATTAATTTTGTAACAAGAAGAAAAAAATTGTAATGATTCACAAATGCGTAGAGCATGTAACTTCATGATATTTTTTATCTAATTTCTTAGAAGAATAAAATAGCTGATTTTAATATTTGCAATGTTTCGAACAGGCATTATTTCGACGCAGACAAATGGATAAAATATTTATCCTTGACATTCGATATGTGTCAGTTTTATTCGTGGTAATCTAATTGACTATTCGAGGTGCGTCACCGTTTAAAAAAATAATACGGCTGTGGGATCTCGCAAAGTTGTAAGAATAACCTGAAATCAAGTCGAATCGATATCGATCCGTTGACGCAGTTACCGATGTATCGTCGAAACAATCTCGCGCGGAGATCATTTTCACGTAATATTGATTCTGTCGCTTAAGATGCACCGTGTACAATGGAATTTTAATTTGAGTGCAATTCTTGCAACGGGAGAGTATTTAGTTTTAATTTCTACAAAACATCTGCATTTCTATGAGAGCACGGCTTTTCGATTCTCGATACGTATATAATAAAATTATTTGTGCATCGCAGAAAATATTCTAATTCTTCATTCTTTATCCAATGCAATTACAGAACTAAATAGGTTTTCACAGTATAATTTTTTTTCTTTATTATTATTTGAATCTTTGACGTTTCAAAATTGCCAATAATACTTTGTATATGATGTCCAATAAAATGTAAAATAATCAAGAGAATAATTTCTATTCTATTAAAATAAAGAATCTTCATGATTCAATAAATCTGTATCTGTAGGCTTTAATATAATATTTATGTTGTACTTTGCTAGTTGTTGTTTAGCGAGAAAACATGATTGAAATAGGAGAGGAAAAAATTAATTTTGATATTAAAAGAAACATTCCACCTTCATTAATTTGATATTACAAAAATAAATTTTGTTATTTATTTATTCTTATATTCTCGAATTTATTCAGCTCAATTTAATAAAAACTTAATATTAATATTAATGGATTTGCTATTATTTATTTTTATTTCTTAAAAATACCTACAAAGAATTGTAAATAAAAAATAGACACTACAATAATTGCTAATTAATTATTTCAATGTATTGCAAATAAATATAATGATGAAAATATCAAATTATGGAAATATGAGTTGTCATAATTATGTAAGAATAAAATGTTAATAATAATAAACAGTTATTTAATGATATCAATTTAACACTAAACTGTTTGCTCAATTAAAAGATCTCGAAGTATTTTAATTTTGGATTCATTGCTCTCGCCCCTTAACTAAGTTTAAGAAATAAGAAACTCTTGCACACAATTGCACATATAGTTACAAGAAGAATCTATATAAAAGATATTAATTGTTTCGCCAATTTTCACATTAAAGAATTTCTTCAATGAATCATTCTCGATTTACTCAATTTTATTTTAAACGTCATCTTAAAAGCAATTTCTAATTTTAAGTTTATTTTCACGATATTTATTAAATATTAAATATTAATTAAAAAATGTCAACTTGATATATAAAACTTAATTTAATTAAATAAATTTAATTCTTCTGTTTGATTATATGTTCCTTGCATTCATCTCTTTTGAAATGTACCATCCTTTTAAATTGCCCTAAAATATCGTAGAGTAATTAGTAATAATTACTATAATGTATCATTTTCGAATTTATTGTTCATTATTTAACTTGTAAAAACATCAATGTATATAAATCAATGTATATAAAAATAATTTTCAAAGCCAGTTTTTCTCAAAATAAAATTTTGTGTTAAAAAATACTTTTATTACTTTTTTCTATAACGAATCATCATTTCCGGTCATATTATGTTTTATTAAATATCTTGTATATAAATATATACATTTACGTTAATATTTTTTAATTGACTGTAGATAAGAATGTTTAAAGAGATTCGAAACGTGCGAAGTGCGACGTAAATTTTCCTATAAATAGATATTACTGAAAAATATCGGCGGCTATATAAAAAAAAACATATAAAAGAAGAACAGAAGAAATAAAACTGTTTATGAGTTATGTTTCACTGGGATTGAGAATCAATATTTAATATTGATCGATCTTGCAACGAGTCGAAATGTCAAACAGAATAAAATGCTACGATGTACATAATTAATTGATAAAGAAAAATCACTCAAGTTGTCCTAATGTCGGACGCAAACGATAAGTACGAAGGTACCGGCCTAGTTAGAAATTTGAACAAAAATATTCGGCCTTTCGGTCTATTGCTTAAGAGTATCAGTCAAGACTCCTTTGAGGTGCAGCATTGTGGTACCTTGTGGAGCAACACGGATTTCGCTTATCGATTAGAATTGTCCAATAACTCGAAGGAATGCATTTCCACGACCCATCGTGTACTGTTACAGGTGATTTTTCAAAACGTTTTATTTTTTTTCATATATATCGAATACTTTTTGTTTCTTCTTAACTGCGAATGTTTAAGTTAATTTCGAGATTATTTCTCACTTTGTGCGCGAAAATGTGGAAGAAGGTCATCATATAAATACATATGTATCGTACAATTTCTTTCAATTTTAGATACGATGCATTTCTTATTATAAGTTGGCTTAAAATAAAAATTCTATTAAAGCAAAACCTACTTGAAATTAAGAATATATGGCCTATTTAATCCTTGAAGAGTTTAGAGTTAAAAAGAATCCTTTATTTTTAAGCTCTTGCAGTATAGAAATTTTAAGTGGTTTGACATTTTTGTGAAAGAAGAATCGACTTAAAATGGACTGTATGCACGTTTATTAAATTTTTCAAAATCAACAATTGTATTGACAAACTTTTATTCGTTCCATATAATAATATGAATTTTATAAATGCATTAGAAACGCAAACATTATGTCTCAACACCAGAAAATAACGTGGATTATTCTAAATTCACGAACAGCCCTTAAATAATAAAATTTTTAATAAAATTTGGAAAGAAAAATATTAATTCCATTGAAGTGATTGTTTTAAGAAAGTAATGCAATTAAAAAATCCGAGAAAGTACACATCTTTATGAAACTACTACATTCTTACTAAAAAAACAAGTTCGAACATGCAACATAATTAAGTGCTAATTTATTGCTCTAGTCCCGAATTTATTGTTAGTCCTGAATTTATTCCTACTCATGTGAAGAAAATTAATGTTATAGGTAAAGAAAGAGGAGTATTGACTTCAAGTTACGTTAGCATCTCTACTTTTGAAAAAAAAAACATGTACTTATAAAATATTTTAAACGAAAAATTGATATATTAGAATTTTCTACTCATTTTTTACTCGAAAATACTACAAAAAGACATAAAAAATTTTGAATGGTTATGTGGATGTATTAATACCAATTATCTTAATCGCATAAGAGTAAAGTTAAAAATAAAAAGAGCAAGATCAAAAATAAAAAGTTAACCATATAAGTTTATAATATTAACTGTTTCTTCGTTCGAATCAAATGCTCGTAAAATATCTCATTCTGGATTTTAATGTCCCTTATGGAACAAATCCTGATATTATTAAAGTTACAAGAATAAGATATATTAAATAAATTAATTGCTGCGTGTCGTTCTTGGTATTAAAATATTTCCAGAATTTATTGTTCTGCATTAAAATATCCTGGCCTCAAATTTATCGCTTATGGTTGCAGTTAATAAAGTTCATCTAGAATATAGTAACGCTAGCTTTATACAAGATTAAAATACAAATTCGTCGTATCGGTTTTGATATTAAAACATTTTAAAAAGTTATTATACCTATATAGGATATCGAAACATACGCTAATGTGAAAAAATTAAATCGTATATACTGCTTTATTATTTCCTACTCTCTTAAAGCCAATCAGTGAAACTCACTGTCAATCAGCGATTATACACTGATAATCAGTGTATAATCGCTGATTTCACTGACTTTAAGAGAGTATTCTTACAATGATCTGATATCATCTTTTTATGAGATGGATTTTTAAACCATAGTATTGCGTATAATATTATTGATTTTAATATATTTTAAATTAAATTGCGTTTTATTAAAAAATATATTAAGGCATCATTATTCCGCATAATATCTCCACCAATAAACGCATATTCATGGCATTTTTCTTATCTGCTTCTATTATAAAGTGTAAATTCTTCGATATTAATATGACTGTTTTGTTACAGGAATTTTCACAGCTGACCAAAGAACTGGCGGCGGCGCGAGAGAGCATCCTGGAAAGAGAAGAAGAGATCTCCGAATTAAAAGCGGAACGAAACAACACACGTGTGCGTAGCTGAAATTTTTTAACATTCTAACAATTCTTTGTGGGTTGATAGAACTTTCTAGAGTCTTTAATCTGTTTCTTCTCATTAGATAAATGTCTACATTTGAAGCACAATAAAAATAATAAATGTAATGAATAAAAATTTGCGCGGTTCAAAAGGTTAATGATGAAGAATTAATCGGCGTAACTTTGTTATTAATATACCTCGTTATCGATATTTATAGCTCTTACTGGAACATCTAGAGTGTTTAGTATCGCGACATGAACGATCGCTCAGGATGACAGTTGTGAAACGTCAAGCTGCTGCACAATCCGGTGTATCGTCTGAGGTAGAAGTGCTCAAAGCTTTGAAAAGTCTTTTCGAACACCACAAGGCTTTGGACGAAAAGGTATTCTATGCCATTTCATCAAATGCCATTATATTGCTATTGCGATTTTTCGAAACTAGGATTGATTTATGAAGATTTCTTTTATTTCTAGAAAAAAGATAAACGTTATTGAAAGAAAAAGAGATCAAAGTCAATTTTTATTTGAATTGATTTTAATCTTTCTTCTCGGTTACAATACATAAATTAAAAAAAACTCTTATATGATTGCCGGCAAACAAAGAGATTTGTTTGTCGATTGTAAATTGTACGATATACGTGTGTATAAAGCTAGCGTCTCCTTTCGTAGAAACTCATTAATTGTTCAGAGATTTGACTTTATTTTCAATAGCTCTAGAGTTCTTGATAGATAAAATAAATAATTCCGGTCATTAAACAAGAAAAAATGGTTCAGGACAAACTGAGACGCCATGTTTCCACGCTAGCTCTGCACACAGTATACTCTATTTGATTTATTATTCCTATAATGTATACAAGAGTGACAAGAAACGCTTGCGTGAGAGATACTCGTATCAATTTATTACACGTTTAAATGGTATTCAGATAATAATGAAGCAATGCATACATAACGTTGTCTATTAAAAAGAAAAATGTAGTTACAAAATTATCGGACAAATCTGTCTATTCTTATATTTTTTTTATTATTGGGTCGATTATATCCAAAGGATCTGTTTTTATTTTCTCCTTTTCATGCGAATAATTATGTATTGATTAATGTTTTTTTTCTAAATAAGGTAATTTTCTAAATAAGATAATGTTCTAATTCTTGAGTAAATTATATTTTTTTAAAAGTATCAAGTTATAGTAAAAAAAAAACTGTTTTAGTACATACTTTAAAAAAAACCGTAGAAGAGATCAAGAAACATGATCTTATAGGAGAGTGCCTCAAAAGTTTTGATGCTATTTAATATCACAACTTTATATCTTTTATAATAATTTATTCTTTTTTTTGCTTGTTTCAAATTAAAATTACAAATAAAGAACTCGATATCAATATAATATGGAAAATAGCAGAAGATTATGACAATTTGGAAAATAAAGTGAACATAAAATATTATTTTTGTTTGTATTTCATTGCGTTTTATATTGTGTTCATTTTAAATCAATTTTCTTTGACATTTTCGTTTGTATTTGGACTTTGTATTGTCATTTATTGATGTTTTATTAATGGTTTATTGTAATTTGTAGTTTAGTGTATATGTATACAGTGATGCAATGTTTTTTTATTTTTACTATAAATGTTAGATTAAAATTGGGAAAGATAATTGGGAGCATAGAATTTAATAATAGAATTTAATAATAATTAAGTAATAATAAAATATTTATTCGATATTTGTATAATCATGAATGCCTATTTTGATCCGCGTATATATTTAATATTTATTCTTTTTTACACTCATTTAGACATGAAGATATCAGATAGATTTGAAAATCATTTTATATATTTTGAAATGCGCAGGATTTTCTAAAAAATTAAAGAATTAATATTTTAGTCATTTTTAAGTGTACATTTTAAGTACATTCTCCTTCCTCCCCCTCTCTTAAACACAATGTTAAATTGACGCAATACCCTCGCGTTTCTTCATTGTTAAAAGTATGCATGTATATTGTATATATGTATGTACATATACACGATGTTTGCAACTAGAGGATTAATGTTGCTGATGAAACCATTTCAGGTACGTGAGCGTTTGCGCGTGGCCCTTGAAAGAAATACGAGTCTCGAGGAAGAATTAGCCCATACCAAAGAGGAAGTGAGTTTTGTGCTTTAAATTAAAATATAAAAATA
The DNA here is from genome assembly GCA_011636635.1 of Tetramorium simillimum. Taxonomy (NCBI): domain Eukaryota; kingdom Metazoa; phylum Arthropoda; class Insecta; order Hymenoptera; family Formicidae; genus Tetramorium; species Tetramorium simillimum. The sequence goes on along the minus strand of VBVQ01005875.1, from coordinate 3,043 downwards.
TTCAAAATGTTTTTGTTTTTATCAAAAGATATCTATTATCTAGAAATATTTGAAAAATTCATAAAATCTCTGTCTAAAGGAATTAGAATTTCCAGGAAATTTTATACATAAGTTTACCGTTATCTAATTTCTTATTGTATTTCTTCGTAATAAAAAGCTGAAAATTTTACGTAAAATATCTGTGAAGAATCTCCATTTTTTCTCAGAATCTTCGTAAATTCGACATTTTAAATTTTAACAAATGGTTTTTAATTTTTTCTTAACAATCTCAACGTATAACAATACCTTTTTTTTCTCGAGAAGTACCTATTATCCAAAAAAACCGTTAAGCCTCTAGACTTTTATGTAACTTTTATCGCCGCGTAATATAAATAAATATGAATGTATAAAAATAAATATGATTGCAGTTCCAGCAATATAAAATAAGCGGGCATCCATCGAAAACGTTAGACGATAGACCAAAAGAGAATGGACAGTTGGACGAGAGTCAGCAACAGAATAAGGTATCATAAAATCATATTACCAATACGATCCTGATCGAATTACATTTGCACAGACATTCACAGATACATACGCTTTTCATATCTCGCACCGATATCATGGATAAATGGAGGTGTTTAAGATTTGTCTGAGAGATCGTAAAATGCATTTGTGCAACTTTTTTCTCACTTTGCATGCTCATGTTTAGCATTATGTACCCTTTTTTCCTCACTTGTTAAAGTTTTACTCGAAAGCTTCAATTCCTTTACATTATCGACATCTGTAAGTCTCTAGTTTGAGCGAGAGCGGTCAGTTGAATCCGCGTTATTGGTCAGTATACAGTTGATGTGTAATTATATTTCTTCTGCAATATCTATTGAAATATCGATACATTTTATCGTTGTACATATTATCATTATCAACGCCGCAATTCTAATATCATCTTCTAGTATCATTTCATTTCGAACAGTTGTCCCGCGTTTCATATCGCACATGACACTAAGGTCGCATAAGATTTTACATAAAATTCTAATAAACATATACGTAAACTTATACGTCTCTGTATCTCTCGAGAATAACACTTAAACAGGCGCACTTTTTTCCCCCGGATGATATATGAATTAACGTGACCGAGTACTTTTTGTTTGTCATTCATCGATCCGCTGCATCCACGAGAATGTGTCTATCATAGTCGTGCATGATGGTCGTGCAGTCGCGTAGTCGTGTAGCATTAGACGTAGTATTTGGGAATTGCGCGGCGATGCAGAAGAGGCAATGCGAGCGAGGCATTCTGAATGTAGTGTTGTGATCGGGCAGAATGAGACTGAGCAGGCAGCAAACCAGCCGCAGCAGCCGCCGCAGCAGCAGCAGCAGCAATATCAGCAACATCAATCGCAGCAGCAGCAGCAGCAGCAACAACAACAACAACAATCGGTACAAAAACCAGGTACAGAGAAGTCCGTCGAAGTTGGCAGTAGATTGAGCAATGGGAGTCTCGATCCAACCGAGCAGGATTCAGCGGTTCGAGTAATAGATTTGCAAGCCACTCTCGACAAGCAGGTATGAATTAATATTGTACGACGGGACGGATAGGAAAAGTCCAACTGTATTAATACAGAACTTTACAGGTAGCTTTCCATCTCTGTATGTGAATATACTGTATAAAGATCATGACTGATTTTTACAATGTACTTCCGCAATAGAACTCTAGTTTTTTTAATTACACAAACATATACGCACACGCACACACATACACACAATGCACACGCGGCACGCACGCGCACGCACGCACGCACACACACATACACACACACACACACACACACACACACACACACACACATACACACACACACACACGCACATACACGGATAAACAGAGGGAGAGAGAAGGAAAGGGTAAAGAAACAAAGGGAGGGCAAGGAAATCATTAGAAATTATTATTTTCTATCTAATTTTTATTCCATTGAATATAGGAAAAATATTGAAACAAAAGTTGCGTTATTTGAAAGGGCAAATATGATTATAAAACAAAATTTTTATACCGTATGTGTTTTAGAAAATATTTATGTCATTGATATATTTTTTTAAACAGGTATATTTTTCTGTACATAATTTTTAATTCTTTCAATTATACAAAGTACTAAAACCATATAAAATAAATAACTTGCGAAATAATTTATATTTTATTGTTACATATTTTGATACAAAATATCAAATGCATATTATGCTTTTAAGAATAGTACATAAATATTACGTATTCAAAATTAAATAAAAAAATATTTTGTAAATTATTTATCTTTTTATAACTCTATTTTAATACTGTTATGTATACAGAATCGTTATAGATATCAAATTTTACAAAACAAGAAATAAAAAATCGACCAAACATTACGGAATGGTTTCATATAGAAAAATCTTTATCACAATATTTTACAGAAATGCATGGTATAAAAATTTCTGTTTATTCCTTCAAACGATATAACATTTCTCTCAAACATTTTCTTTTATATTTGATATTTGAATACAAAATTATAATAATATACAAGCTGATATTTACTGAGTTAGCGTGTACACATATTGTGTGTGTGTGTGTGTGTGTGTGTGTGTGTGTGTTTACGTGTGTGTTTGTGTGCGTTTGTACATATATGCGTAAAGCTGCAAATACGCAATATCATTATCAATTTTGCATGAATGCAAATCAGTCTAAGCACAATATTGATTGCAGGACATTTAAATCCGAAAAAAAAACATGTATTTGTTTAATATTTTTTATAACTTACCTCAATATTATGACAATTATGACAAGTGCATTTCTGTTAAGTATTATACATTATTATTATAAGTAATATACATTGTATATTATTTAGACATTTTATAAGAAATCTTTTAAGCTATCAAAAACATTTTAAACAATTTAAGAAAAATATTTAAATACACATCACATATCTATTTCATTAAAGAGCATGATAATTTCTTAGTAAATAATATAGATTTTTATCGCTTGTCTCTTAAAGAGTATTATGATAAAAATATAATCATTTTGAATTTTAAATAAATATAT
>VBVQ01005874.1:0-10742 GCA_011636635.1 Tetramorium simillimum | reverse complement strand
TGTATAATCATATACATATATACACTTTTAATTATATTCTCTTTTTGTAAAAAGAATTAATTTAAAAAGAATTAAAAAAGGAATTTTTGTAAAAAGAATATGAATTTGACAAATATTTAATTTACATGGGGATCCAATGGACCCTATATGTATGTTGTGTAACTGTAGGGAAGTATGTATGTTGAGGGTTAATTACAGTGTTTTAGAAAGCTTTTAAAATAATCTACAAGACTATGCAATGAAAAATGCAGAATTCCGTTTAAAAAAATTAAGTTGACCTTTTTATGACTTTGGCAGCGCAATCTATGGTCAAGTTCATACTGCCATCAAGTGCATCTTTTTAAATCTTACAACTTTTCTCTAAAACATTTTTCTTTAAAATGCAGTTTCTGAGATACTCGATTCCAGACTTTTTGAAAACCGTGTACAGTGTTATATTTTAATGTACAGTGTTTTATTTTAAAGGATCCAACCAAATATCTCGAAAAATAAACAAACAGAGCAAACAAAAATGTTTCAGACAAAAGTTTCATGGTTTCGAAGGAATTATATGGTAAAAATATGGACTTGACCTTGAGTGATCTTTTCAAGGTCTAAATCAAATTAGAACCCAAATACAATTATGACTTAATGCTAGGATATAAACTAAAATAGACTACGCGATGATATTTAATCTATAGAGACATACAATAAGCGCTAACAGGTGAACTCATCGAAAAGTGAATATTTTATCAAATATTTTATATTTTATATTTAAAAGTATCAAAATTAAAATATCTTGAAAAGTATTTAACAAAAATATACTTAAATATTATGTATTGGAAAGCTCTCAGGATAAGCTATAAGAATATGTAATAAAAAATATAGATGGTTCCACTTATTCCTCACGGGGTCGTATGGACTGTTTCCACACGATACGGGTATTGGCGCACTCGGGGTCCGAGTTAAAAGAAGGACACCTCCCGGAAAAAATCCTCGGGCAGAGTCCGGAGCTTTGGACGTTTCGACACGAGTCTGGATGGACTCTGCGATGTACCGTTACGCTGCGCGTAAATGTGTGTAGTGGTTTCCGGGCAGTGTAAAGTGTCTAGAGACACAGTACGCGAGTGTGATCGTGTGTGTCGATCGTCGCTGCCGCGGGCGGGTCGTCGTCACGCGCGTCCCTTTCCGCGATACTCCGTTAATTGTCGACTCGGTGTGGCTTGCCGTCCTAGTCGACACCGTTTTGTGAGTCAGAGTGTGTTCGCGCTGCGGAGACTCCGACTCATTGGTCCCCTTGTGGGTCCAATGAGCGCGAATGCCAATCCGTCCGGGACGCATTGCGTTCGCCGTTGGCGGCAGGGGCCGGCGCACTCAGTTGTGCCGCGAAGATATGCGAATGTTGTATGTGTCAGTGCGTATGTGAATGTGCTCGAGTGCGGGAGTGGTGGAACCGTGCCTGGCGCTGGCGAAGATGCTCCTAAGACGCCTGCCACGCTAGGTGGCTCATCCCTGAGGGGTTTTACGCTCGGCTTTCCCGGTGGCGGCGTACTGCAAGCCGTAAACAGTACTCCGAAAATGGACATTGAGAAGGTGAGTACCTTTATGTACTCTGTGTATGTTCTGGGCTCGAGTGAAGCTCCGCTCCTCGCCCGGCGTGCTCATATCGTAACCCTCTGCGTGTGTCGTAGACATATCTCGCGGCACGCAGGGGTAGGAGATCTCGGCTTAACTGCCAGGATCGCGAGGAAGACAACCTCCTCTATAAAAATTACCCCCAATCTCGTGGTATGGTGCGCGCCCAGAGGATGTATGGTTGAGAGGAAGACCAGTCGCGAGCGACCAACCCAGGAGTACCTCCCGACCCCCCTTGGGATTATAAGCTTATCCAGGTATGGCGACTCTACCTGGGTCGACTTCATTTCCGATCACTATTATAAGACCAAAAATGGAGTCTTACAAATATAAAATATCGAAGAAGAAGGAGGGTGTCACACTGGCGATGGAGAAACGGAAGAGGCCGTGCAAGAAGAGGGAACATCAGCGAGACCTGATTCCCCCGTTGTTGTCTGGCAGTCACAGCCAGACAATAAAAGACCGGTGGACAGGGTGTTGGACACGAGCAGCGAGACGAGTCCAATCATTCCAATTAAAAAGAAAGCTAAGGTCGGCGAGAGCGACCTTAATCTTGAAAGAGGGGGAAGATGATGACCCCTTGAAGGCATATTTCGTGAAAATGGGAGGTCGCAGGAAGAACTTGAAGGATGAGTCCTTTGGACAATTGATGTTGGTAGTGCGGGCATTTAAGTCCAGCTTTGATGTGACGGTTGACAAAGTCTGGGAGAACAGAAAGACGTGATGCCCCCCATGTGAGGCTGCAAGCACCAAGATGTCATATTATTACAATATGACGAGCCGCACACTCTCCATGTCCATCCATAGAGAGCAGAGAATGAGCCAAAAAATAAGCTACTTGGAAGAGGAGTTAAAACGCATCGAGAAGGAGGCGCATAGATTGCGGGAATAGAAGGAGGATATGTCCTGCGTGAATTGGAAGACTTACGTTCGAGATTATCAACCCGAAGGGTTGACGCTGCGACCTCCACACTAAGCAACACAATGGAGGTGGACGGAGAGTGTATTCCTTCTCCAGCTGGCGTTTACCCTAAAGACCATCGATGAGATTGTTGCGAAGAGAAAGAGGGGTATTTGCGGACTGCAACCCGGAAGTGTAGTGCGTGGTGACGTGATCCCAAGACCACAGGTGGACGCAAATCTGCTCCCCCCTCAGCCCGTAGAAGAGAGCGACTTGAGCACAGAGAATGGGCCGAAAGGCCTAAAGAAAGGCGAAGGAAGCGGAGAAAAACAGGGTAGCAGAAATTTCGGTCTCCCGTCCCTCAACGAAGGGGAGTGATGTCAGGAGAAAAAAGACTGGCCCGGACAAGACCGGAAAGTCGGAAGCGATTAGAAGGAAATGGCCGTCATCTCAAAGACGGCAGCGGTCATGTTGATCATCCCGACGGAGAAAAAGATATCGTACGCAGATGTCCTGACTGCTGCAAAAAGAGAGATCTCATTAGAGGAACTTGAAGTCTCTCATCTCCAGATAAGAAGAGCCAGGACCAGAGGCCTTATCTTAAGCATCCCGGATGATGCAGCGAGGAAACTGGATCACCTTGCGGACCGCCTTACAAGGATGACAACATCGTTCGGGGCGCGGGTTGCGCGTCCCACCAGGCCTAGCCCTGCACTTTACGGGTCTAAACGACTCATGGACACGATCGATGTAACTGCGACGGTGGCCGAGTGCGGAGGGTGTCGAAAGGAGGAGGTACGTTGTGCGAGATCGCGCGGATCCCCTTTTCGGCACGAAGGTAGTATGGATGCTCCATAGAGGCTGCTTTGCGGGTGGCAAAAGGTAGGAGCATTAAGGTGGGATGGGCTCCAGCGACAGTTGAACTGTTACCGACCCGTCCACTCCAATGCCATCGATGTTTGGAGGTGGGGCACGTACAGGTTTAGTGTACACACGCGGTCATTAATGCCTGGACATCGTAAGTTGACGGGTTTTGGAATACACCCGAAACGCGTGCGATTTCTAAGCATTCGTGTATCATGACTTGGCCGAATTGAGTCTTATAAGACCAGGAGCCATTAAATTAAAGAAAAAAAAGGTGTATCATGACTTATGAACATGACGAATGCTTCGAAATCGCACGCGTTTCGGATATGTTCCAAAACCAATCAACCTTACGATGGGAACCTTACGATGGGTCCAGGCATTAATGACCGCGTCTGTACCTTGGCAGTGTCCCGTGAAGATCGGTGTTACCAATGTGGTGACCAAGGTCACCGATCTGGTCAATGCGTGGCGACAAAACCCCGTTGCCCATTATGTATTTACCTACACAGGTCCTGTGATCACACCTTAGATGGGACTGGGTGGGCATGGGGTGGGCACAGCCCAAACGACAATGGGGTAACGACAAATTGGAAATAGCCACCCCGATTGTCCCGAGGTAGGATGAGGGTCTGCCTCGGAGGATCCCTGCCCCTGCTAAAGGCGGCCGGGTTAGATGGCCCTTCGCAGTGGGTGGTACCCGGCCGACCTCTCTCAGACCTGACGTTTTTACGTCCGGGTCCGGGTCACCTACAATTGAAAGGTAGGCGTCGGTTTGTGTAGGGAGGTCCCCTTCTAGGGCACCGTGACCGTGGGAATCTGAGCACGCTTCCAGGTGATTTGAGCATGATTTCAGGTCCACTTTATATCATTACAGTATTTTATCCCCCTTTAACCCCCATTTCTCAAAATTGAGAAGCGGACTCAACTTGAAATTTTTCCACAAGTAATCTACCATCATATACTTTCATTCAGCATACATTTCGGCTTAAAAGGTACCGAAAATAGGCTAAAATGGACCTTCTTTTAGGGTGGCTCTTTCAAAAAATCAAAATTTTTTAGCTTGAATGATAGCTTATTATCTTAAAAATAAGTTATAATTTATTTCACAGCCTAAAAAAATGTTTAGACTTGAATTTGAGCGCTTAGCGTAGAGCGCCTCGGAGCCTGCTGAACACATGATTTACCGTCGAGCACTCAGGGCAATAAATGGTTTCTCTAGGTAAAAGGACATTTACTATTTGTTCTAAACTTTTACCAAGTACATGCAGCATTAGCAGTCCTTTTCACTCGAAATATTGTACTACAACAACAATCCAACCGTTGAAATGAGGATTCACACGCTTCGAACGTTCTTACTTTCTTTTCTCAAAAAGATATTAATTTGTGTGATAAAAAAGTTCAAACTTCACTATGAGTGACAAAAAGAAATTTTCTGAAAACAAGTAAAGCAACAAAGGAAAAAGTTGGTCGAATACAGGAAGATCACAAATTTCAAAGCGGCCACGACCATTAAATCGCTTTGAGCTCCGATCTCGCTAGTAAGCGCATCTGCTAGGAAACTGACCCATCAAATAATAATTACGATGTTGAAGTGAACGATATGTTTGGATACCGTTTCATTAGTTTTATCGCTGTCATGAATGCTATTTCCCAAGTAGTTGTGTGTAGAAAGTGCAGGACGGATGTTACTTTTACTGAATCTAAGCGCGGCTTGGGATTCAAAATAGTTATTTCATGCAGAGACTGCGAGAAAACTGAAATACCCAACAGTCATGCAAGTTTTGTCAATGCTCATCGGTCCAAACTGTTATAATTTTTGCACTGAAACCGATGAATTGCGCATCGTACAAGTGGAGCGGTCATCGATGAGACTAAAGAATCTCTGTGAAGCTCTGGCACCTCATCTTTGAAAAAATTAATTTTTTCTAAAGTTCTCAATGCACTTCGAATAGTTCTAGAGTTCTATATCAATTTTAAAGTAGTTCTGGCGAATTAAGCTAAAAAATCAATTTTGAATCTTGGAGATGCTAACTTCACAAAATGGTAACCTTAAATCAGCTACAACTTTTTAACCATTAGACATAATTATTTTTGCCATTAGAATTTCTTGTAGAACTCTTGTGGTGCTATTCAGAACTCCCAACAAAATTGCCAGAAAAAATTTAAAAAAATTTTTTTATAATATTGGGGGGTGCTAATTTCGCAAAATGAAATAATTAAATCAGCGATAACTTTATAATCATAAGAAATAGCTAATTTTGCCATTACAATTTCTTGTAGAACTCTTGAGGTGCTACCCAGAACTTTAAAGGAATCACCGGATACCGGTCAAAATTTTTCATCTATCGGAACTTAGAATTCGCTCCGACTTTCGCAAAATCACGACAACTTTTGAAATGTTGGTCTCAGCGCCTCGACCATTAAGAGTTATTGTTAGAACTCGTGAGGTGCTACCCAGAACTCTAAAGAAATCACCGAAATACCGTTAAAAATTTTTCATCTATCGGAACTTCTTTAGAGTTCTGGGTCCCCCTTTGCGGTCACTGGGGGTCCAATGGACCCCACGCTATGTTTACGATTACGTATCTCTAAACATAAAATTCAAAACCTAATTTGTGGCTCCTTTTGTAGTTATTTGAAGGTACTACTATATGTTTATAACGGTTACAAGGCAAAAAATAATATTATTCAAGCACGTTTAATGTGAATAAATTATATGGTAGGAAATCGGTGTCGCTTTACTTATAAGCCTCAGAGTTTGTTTTTTTATATGAGCATCTCAGATGTTAATCTTTTAGTGCATGATGAGTCTCAATGTCCAATATGTTTATGTTATTCCAATCAAATTCATGATTAAGTTCCAATCTATGACGCGAAATAATAGTTAAATATTTTGATCCTTGTCTAATATCATTCTGATCATTATTGTAATTTCGTTTATAGTTTTCTTTTGGCCTACATTTGCCTTCAAGAAAAATTGTACCCTTCTTCTTGAAAAAACCCAAGACCCAATCTCAACTTGTATTATTGTAATGATACATTATTAGCAATTTCATTATTTGATTATAAAATAAATTTGATTATAAAATAAACAATTTACCTTTGTAGTTTGTAATCCATATGTATATATTTTGATATACATAATGAAATGAAGTATGAAAACAGGAGTGGCTTGAAGAATGCATTTCACATTTCGTTTGCAGGTGATGAATTCTGAAATCTGAGTTTAAATTAAAAATTTTTACATTCAATTATCAAAAAAGTATTATTATAAAAATTACTTGACTTTCCGTTATTTATGTTCAATAAAATAATTTTGAGCAGAGCGTACACATACACGGAGAGAATTTTCTCTTAAAATTTACCCTTAAAATCATGGTAATAGTAGAATAATTGATTATTTCGAAGATTTTTATAATATTCTCTCTGATTTATTCATATCTATCACATAAAATATAAAATCCGTTCGATTAATATTACTAAAATGTATAGTAAAATTTCAATAACTCTAAAATATGCTGTACAGTTTATAAGTCTTTATTGTTTTAATTAGAATAGATACTAAGTAGTTATAAACATATGAAATATCTCATACAAATTTTACAATGCATGATATTTTCAATCTGACTTAGAGGCTAAGACCATGCGCCGCCGCTACGTGGCGCATGGTCTTATCTTCTAACTCGTAAGCAAAATGCAACATGGGAGGCTATATAAGGACCGCCCATAGCATTCTTCGTCATGATCTCTTCCAGGGTTGGAAGCGAACTCTTTTTTTATTCCTGAGGCTATCAAGCGGAATTTCATAGGTCGGAATCGCTGCATAACCGAGTGTGTTCTCACATACATTCATATAAGGTGTATCTGATACCACATATTTATTATAAAATGTTGAATTCATTCGATTCACCTAAATGAAAATTATGCTCCAAAATCCTAAAGGTAATATATTTTTTGCCGTACTGTATGTAAATTTTACAAAGCGCATTATAAAAATGTTGCCTTAGAACATTTTACAATCTGCTTGGTAATTTTTATTATGTAGTTTATAAAATTTCTGTTGTATATTTCACAAATTCCTATTATTATCGTAGTATTTAATAGGTTACCTAGTTGTCCCACTTTTATCGTCAACCATGGTAAAATTTGTAATGAATTTTACGGTAAATAATACGGTAAAAAAAATATAATGAAAAATTCTCTCCGTGTACATACGTTCGATCACATACACGCGTGTACGAATGTACGTTAGTAGTCAATAAAGAAAGTGTTCTAACTCATGGTCCTCTGAGAAAGGAGCGGGACGAGGTGGGGGGGGGGGCTCCGCAGGCGAAGGGATATGACGTCACGCGGGAGTGTTCCGTAAATAAAAGATATAACGTGACATGAGACGAGGACAAAAGTGTTTATAAAAACAAGTAACAAGCGCCGGTTAAACAATCCTACAGCTATTAAAAAATCGAAAACTTTGAAACACGATGCCACTCTAGCAATTCAAGGAGGAGGCAGGAGGTACCCCTTCCCCATTTGCGGCGAGACTTTTTTAACAAATGGTGAGGTGGGCTAAATAAAATCCGGCTGCTATCAAAGACAATAATTTTGAAGCTATAATGGACGAAGAGTCCGAAAATCGCACGTTATCGGATAACAATGACTATATAAGCGACAGTGACTATATCGCAGTGGAAGCAATAAAGAAATTTTTCATAAAATAGTGCTTAGGTGCTTACAAATAAACACGTTGAACGGACATACGAAACAATACGTTATATACTTTTATTACTCCACAAATGATAGTTATGTAGCGTGTGCGTCGTGCATGATCCAGTTGATAGATTCAGATATCAGACAAATGTATGCCGTTCAAAAGCACGTGATCGAGTTGCACGATACTATAGATGACATGTATTGCTCCAATTCTAGAGGTCCGCTGTTGCCGTGCAACATGTGCCCAATTTGCACACAAGTATAAAAGATGGAAACGTAGTGGAACGTAAAACATGGAACAATTTTCGCAAACTGCACGCGACCTGTTGGAGCAATCCTGTCGAGTCGCTACCTTAGTCGAATATTTTGTATGGGCGTAACGATGCGACGAGTGAATAGAACGGTTCGAAGAACACATTCGTGCCAAGCGTCCGCGGTTTTGAAACCAAGTATATAAACTAAACTAAGTATATAACTAATACATAAAGTACACTGATGTAGCTCCTACGCAGTCTGCCCATACAGAACTACGTTAGTATGCCACGAAAACTCAATCAGTTCTACTGGAGTACTGCTAGAGTACTGGATGAGTACTAAAGAGAATATTGGATGAGTACTGAGAAGAATATTGGATGAGTATTAAAGAGAATATTGAATGGACAGTACTGAGAGGAGTACTGAAGAGTATAGGCGGCGTTAATACTTTGAAGCTCTGTATGGTCGAAATTAATATTGATCTGAATATTCATGAATCTAGTATTTCCACAAATACTCCATTCAGTACTATTGAGCAGTACTATTTTTTCGTAAAGGTATTCTCCTCGTTTATTTGTAAATAATCGAGGCGGGGAGCGCAAACGAACATGTGTGCAATGTATACATGTATTTCGAATAATGTATGCTTAAGTTAGGATCGAAAATGTAGGAAATGGAATTAAAAATATCGATATTTTGACATTTCTATTCCATATTCTACATTACCGACCCCGAACAATTTTTTCCATTCGCGAAAAATAAAATAAAAATGGAATTCATACAAAAATTATCACGCAAGTTACTGGATGTGGCCAGTAAAATCGCCGTTGTATCGCGGTCTCAACGACTCTTTCCATAGCGGTAATTGAGTCGCTTAAATATTGTCAAAAGATCCTTTCATATTCCTCTGATCTCTTATAGATCGATGCACTCGTACGATCTAGAAATATAGGAGTTAGCTCTGGATGTGAAATCAACCGTAATAAACATGTCACTAGAGAGATAATACGGAGAAGAAACGACAATATAAATGATTCTAAGAAACATCATTGCGGCTTGTGACCCATAAAAACGAATTTATTGTCAAAATTCGTCAATAGGAGACCGAAAAGTTGTAAGATATCTTTATTCAGAAATCTTAATTACCAAATGTTAATGCTGTGCTATCAATCAAGAAACTCCACTCAAAAATCTGGGAAGGGTTACCTTCCCCAAAAAATCTATAAAATCCGCGACTCCATAGAACTGCGACACAATATACTCCTGCATTCTTACTTTTTCTCGTTCACTCTTTCGTGCATTCATTAATTCATCAGTCCATCTACTAAGACTATTAAAAAACTATCGCTAAGTTTAGATGCGAGAATGAGGAACTTGGTAATAAATTCTAGCAAAACCAGGAAAGAACTCTTTGTAGGATATACCGTAAGGAGGAAGAGACTCAAGAACATCTTAGTAAGATGCACAGGAGAAATAAAGAACCACATGGGAATAGTACGAATATTATCGGAAAAAGGAGAGGGAATTAGCTGGATGAAAAACGTCATCAAATGTCGTCAAAAAAAAGGAAGGATACTGTTATAACATAATGTGTTAAAAGCGTCTTATATGTATATAAATGTATAAAAAGTTTTTTGTAACCCCCTTTCAAAGCCAAAAGGCACGAAATAAAGTTTATCCATCTATCTATTAGCATAATGTATATTTAATTGATAGCTATTATTAGCTTTATATTGGATAAATTGATCCTAAATATATGTCCAATAAATATCAATATATCCAAGATTTAATCAATTCCGTCTATCATTAATGATTTATGCTACTAGAAAAAATGGTTGAAATATTTAAAGTTACATTAAAAAATTGAATCATTTAAAGTTAATGAATTGTATAATGATTGCTTTTTTAGAAGCAGTTACCTGTACAGCGTGTATACTCAATATACAACATGTTGCAATGGAACATAATAACATTTTTTTCCTTTTCGTTTGGTAGGGCCACATACCAGCAGCAGATAAAAGATATTTGTTAACTTTATAATATTGATATACGTAAACATCCATGTTCGTACAAGATCTCGGGCAAAGTATTCAATTTTATATTTTCATCTGACATCTACGCGATCCGTCACAAATTAATAATTCAATATAACGTAAGCGGTATATGGAATGTCGTGTTGTATTGAGTGACAACTGTATTTAACGTCACCGCGAAATGTCACTTCTATTATTCTATTTTATTGGGGTTCAATTGATGTGTAAAGATGACAGATGTATTTGATACAATTGAGTGCAATAACTGAATTCAAAGAAAAAGGTTTATATCATAAATACCTATAAGATAATTCTTATACGTCATATATTTTTTATAGTGTATATATATATATATATATATATAT
>VBVQ01005873.1:0-10744 GCA_011636635.1 Tetramorium simillimum | reverse complement strand
GTGTTAGAGCGTAAGGGGCGGGAGGGGAGGGGAAAGAATTCCGCGATCGTTGCCGGCCTCTTCCTTGCCGGACGATCGCGCAAGTCGCGCGCGATTCGTCCGGTCGCGACACGACACGATACGACACGGAGACGTACGTACGTACGTAGCAGACGACGCTGCGCGGTCGGCCATAATTGTTCCCTGCGTGTGCAAGGTCTTTTCCCTGCCCTCCGCCCCGCTGCTCTATCCGCGTTTGCCTGCGCGCCTCTTTTATCATCTTTATCTCTTTCCTCCTCTCTTGGAGAGGCGCGCGCGCGATTGTACGCCGTGCAAAGTCTCTCTCTCTCTCTCTCTTTTTCCTTACAATTAGTCTTGTCTGTCTCGCGCGCGCGGGAGACACCCCGTTGCCGTTCGTCTATATTTAAGCGCCACGGGCCGTCCCCGCTCTCGTGTGGCTCGGTCTCTATATATAAAGCTCGCTTCAGGGCGCCTGTGTGTTCCTCTCCGCCGCCTGCCTTTCGCATCGCAACGATGCTCGCCATGAGCTTGAGCATCGAGCATCGTGCATTCGCGCGCGGATCTCTTACCGAATCGATCGCGCGTCGCGGCGCCGCTTTTTACCTTCGCTTCTCTACCCTTCGCTTCTCCCCCTGTCCTCCATCCCTCTCTTCTCCCTCCCCACTCTCTCTCTTTCTCTCTCTCTCTCTCTCGCCATCTCCCTGTCCATCCGTTTCTCCCCTTTCTCTCCTTCCTTCTCCGTTTTCTTCTCCTGCTCTTCTCGTCATCCCCCGTCGCTCTCCTCCACCCTCGTGGCACGAGCGACGGCAGGTGGTTGCAGTCTTGCCTGCTCTTATCCCTAAAAGTTACTAGATTCTCCCTTCGCCGCGATCTCATTGCACTTAAACTACTGAAAAGCTGTGTGCTCCTTTTACAATGCGTATCTGTCAAAAAATTTTGTTATAGCGGAGAACGAAAGCTTAATGCCCATTAATATATTTCAATTATACGTGTATATATGTGTATGTATGTATTATATACATATATCGTCATTATTCCCTCCCTTTATAAAATAAAAATAAAAATATCTTTTCTTTACAGTATTTTTCAATAATAACTTTTGCCTTAAATTTGATTTATAAATTTTTAAGTTTTATAAATCTGGTCCTGGCTACTATTTTCCAGCTGTTTACCTCCATAAACTCTTTTGTCCACAATTGCAACACTTGGATAAAAGTAACAACGCGAGAAGAGAAACTGATATACATGTGCATGTAAACGATACATCCCTGTTCGATTTGCGCTAAAGAACCATGAACGAGTTGTCCGATGTTTGCCAAGTCGCCGTTCGGAGCGGCGTATGTCGCGACTCGCGGATATTTTCATGTCTCTTTTTTGTCAGAGCACGCGATACTTTGTATCTGGCTCGTGCTTCTTTGCGAGAGAGCAAATAAGCCATTCTGGCCCGATTTTATTCCATTAGCCCTTTTAAGTAATTGCCCTGGTACCTTTTTTTTATCGAATAAAAAGTATTTTTACTACATACATACATTCTTTTATGTGACAATAGTAGTAGTTGAGAGAGAGAGAGAGTTGCCCTAAATTAAATCAGTGCGAAAATGTTTGTTTTCGACAAACGAACAACGTCTAAAACGAAGCAAATTCAAGTGCAAAATTCAAGTATTTTTCTAATAAAAACGGAAAACATTTCTATTAAAGATTCTTAAATTTTTCTAATCATAGTTTCTTTACCTCTATTTTAATCTTTTAAACAAGTAGGCGGTACACACAATGTGTGACAAATTGTTTTATTCTCTGTTAAAGTCTCTCTCTCTCTCTTTCTTTCTCTCTCTAGTCTTCTCTTAATTTTTCACGATTGATTTTGCAACTGATTAATCGTTAATCCCGTGTATTATACTAGGATATAATGGCTTTCTGGTTTCTGAAATATTCAGAGGCGCAGAAACAATATATTCGCTCACATCTCACGTCTTTTCGGCACAGTTTACTCCACAGTCGATAAATACATGAAGACTAGAGCATGCTTAAAACACGAGGACCACCTGCTCTCCGATAGTAGTTTATTCTTCTTTTCAAAAGCTCTCCACATCGTAGGTGATGACCTACGATCATCGTATCGTATGCCATAGTTTATTGAATATTTTCTCGTACCTGTTGAAAATTAAAACTGCTATTTTCATATTTTTTAAATCTTAATCAAATTTGTAAAAAATATCAAGTCAGATTATATTAAACAAGTGTCTCCCCCCTTTTTTTTCTTTTCTATTTATTTTATCGCGTCAATTTTATTAAAAGGTTTTATTATACATACATTTTTTCACGTTATCGTGACAAATGTGTTTTAAAATGGATATTTAATCTTTTATAAATGTATACAATTACAATATACGCGTGAAATAATAATTTCTACCCCTATCTCCATCATCTTGATTCGCGTCTGTGTGTGAAGTTTGATTTTCGAATATTCGACCATGTTTTGAGAATTTACGGATATATTTTGAGAGTATAATATAATCGACATCTTTCCAAGACGTAAAACGACTTTTCCATCATGCTTTTACTCGTAACAGTTTTTTCGCATTTTCCGCATGGTAATTATTTTGTCACATTCTTGCATGCATTCATTGGCGTATCACTCAAATTCCAAGTACCGTAGATTCGCAATCAACCCTCAGTCGGTTTGGAATATTCATCGCGATACGCGAGAATGTGAAAGAGGAAAATTGCGATATACGTTCGTGTAAGTACGTGTCACTTTGTGTGCGGGTAATGTATTCAGACAGTTTTCCTCAATTAAATTAAGAAAGAAAAAAAGGAAAAAGAAGCCTTGTGATAAGAAATTGTACATCATATAAATTATATAACTCTATTTAACGCAGAAATTATTTTCTGCGTTACGAGTATTTTGCTTTTAAAAATTAAACTGAAATTATTCTTCATCATATTTCTGAATATTATAATATTTACTTTCTTAATTTTATCATTTCCACACATAATTGGGAATATTTATTTTCTTAAACTTGCCGCGCTCAGGTTTCGGGTGGGTCTGGAATATTAAGCTTATATACATACATGTATATTAATACGCGCGTTAAGTTGGATCCACTAAGCAAACGAGCACGATCAAACACGAACGGCACAACTTTCCTCAACGAGTGTGAACGCTGCTACTCACGAGACACCTTTCTCACGCATTCAACCAAATTGTTCATTCGCGTTTATTCGTTCATATTCGCTCGCTTGGTCTGGATTCGACTTTGCGTCATGTAGCTGTGAGATATGTGATGTGAGATATGTGTGTGCGCGTACATTCGTGACACGACATAATCAAAACATTTCCCTCACCTGCTGCATCCTACCTAACTGTTGAATAATTCACCAATGTCGCGCAAAGATTTCGATATCTCGTCGGGAGGATGATCGTTTCTTATCTATTATTGATTTTTCTGCATGACACGAGAATGTATGATAATCGACACGAGGTAGTCTTAATTCTCGGAACGTTTTTTCTCTTTAAAGTGTTGAAATAATAATTATTATATGCCCCTTTCAGCATATATTAGCCTTTCTTCGCAATTATATTGGTTGAATAATTTTTCATTTTTCAGTATTTCAGTGTACGAAATATAAAAGACTTCATTTGACGCTTAACTTGCAAAAACTTCACTTACAAGCGAAATTGCTGATAATTGTCCACAATTTCCGTGTTTTTCCTCGAGCTGAAAGTGTGAATTGCTAAACAGATGATTATTCACTATTCGAATAGACGAGACACTTCCTTGAGAGACTGATATTGCAAAAAGTGCAACTGGTCAAATACGATTTGAGGTGTTGAAGCCTTGTAAATTAAATTGCAAGAAATGAGCAAATTCACTAGATATATATCGCATATTTCACGCCATTCGAAACGGTCTTAAATAATAGAGTGCGAGAGCAACTTTCATCGAATTTCGCGCGGTTGCAAAGCTGCCTGCTGCGGCGCCGATCTCACAAATATACACAGAAGGCGCCGCGCATCTCGTTTGTTCGGAGTAAAATAACTTCACGCATTCATATGTATCGTGCTAATTGTGAATGTATTTACGGCATCTACGCGCATAGCCTCGCGGGCGTAAAATGATACAAAAGCGATAAGCATATCCGTGTCCGCGCGTTTTGCCGATTCGCGCCGAGAGAATCGCCTCGAATCGCCGGCATAAGGCGCGGGAGAAGCCGCTTACGGCCAAACCGATCCGAATGTTGATTTTGGCAACGACCGGCGCTGACATTAAGACTGTGGGTAAATATTGGCTCTATCGAGAACTACGAAGGAAAATGCCAATTCCCGCACGAAATAGCGCCATCGACATTCGCGGCGCCGGCGACGGCGACGGCGACGGTTTACTTTCCAAGGCTCATTATGTGTATATTTTCCATGCCGCGAAGATCACACGCGACGATATGGATTGTCAATCCCCCTTGCCGTCACTCTTTTTTCCGCCTTACCATTCTTCCGTCTCAATGAGGGCTTTATTTGACAGTTGACGATGTATTTCGTGAATTTAGACATCTTGTTATAGTCGATCGATAACATATGGATTAATAGTATAAACGCTACATAACTGTAGTAAAAAAAAATAGTACCTAAGGTAATAATGATGTCGTATTATAAATATAAAAAGGATAAACTTGGCATTTAGTTGACACCAATAAACCTGTAAAGTCAGTGACAGAAACTGATCGTTTCTACTGTGTGATATACACAGACATTTTTTTTTTTCTATAGTATATCTTGCTATATTTCATTTTGCTTTTAAAGAACGTGTAATTACATTTGATGTACACGGCGCAGAGTATGGCGCGACCTTTCTCCCTTTACCTCTTTTGAGTTTTCTCTTTTTATTGAAGTTTCCTAGAAAATACTCGCACGCTTTCGCGTGCACTTAAAATTTTGTCTTGACAAACATTTTCTCGCGTCTGTTTTGCGTTCGCTATGCAGTATACCGTATTTTCGCTCTTCCTTCTTTTAGAAATCGCGAAGATTATGCCGTAAAGCGGAAGAGCTTGAAATCATGCTGGGAATAAAAATGTCTTTAGAAATGGTAAACGTCAAACCGCGTCTGTAACAAGCCTCGTTATTTTTACGATTCGTCCTCTCGGGAAATCTCTGAGATTGTCGGCAAATATATAAAATGTATAAGACGATTGGATCGATTTGTTGTAAATTTTTGATCGACTTTACGATGAAATAATCACCTGACTGATGAAGGACTTGCAATATTTCACAATTTGCTCCACAATGAATTGGAACTTTGGATATATGTTAAATTTCTGTATATATATACTTTATACGTAAATATTATATAAAACATCAAAGGAAGAGAGGGGGAAATCTGGTTAAAATTTGGAGCTTCCTTATCAGTATTGACCAGAACGGGACTCCTCAAGCAGCCAATGCACTTTAATTCAACAAGGAATCTAAAATATATTTTTGACTTTGATACACGGGATTACGATATATGACGCCAGAAGGAAAGGAACCGGGGAAGAAACGAAACTTTTGCATCAAACTAGCTTAGGAAATAGAATGAGCCAATCAACCGTAATTCGTTTTCTCTCGCGAGATAAAACGTGGAGGAAGCAAATTGCGTTTGATTGTCTTATCTTCGATGCATGGCGACGGTGGCAACGGTAATAAAGGAGTAATAAACTCGCCTTCGATGGGTTGTAGCTCGTCGATATCGATTTATTCGGACGATTCGGTCGACCTTGTGCGATTGTGACGACTGAGATGGCAACGACGATGACGACGACGACGACGACGATGACGATGACGTCGACGACGACGACGACGACGACGGTGACGACGGTGAGAACAAACAGAGGAACATGCATTAGACGGCGCGGCGGGATGAGAATTTATTTGGTTTAGCGTGCTTTGCCGTTTATTTATTTATTTATTCTATCAGCACAGCTTTTACGGTCGTGGGAACGATTGCTACAAGGCATTTTTGTAGGCTTTTACAGATTACGGTTTCTATATGCGAACGAGGACAACCGTGGTCCCACATAGTCGCCACTCGCGGTCATTGTCGTTTCACTCAATCAATAATAAATAATTTTAATTTATAATTTATTCAAAGAGGTGCGCGCATATGGAGACGCATTGCCTATTGAAATTGCGCCTTTGTAATAGATTTAATAGATGATTTTGCTGTGGACTGATATATAGTGCTGTGATATATATAGTGCGGTTACTTTGAGATTAGATTACTCACTAAAAATAAATCAGTGTATAACTTCTATATCAAATAGTGATAAGTATACCACTGGCAATTAGTGGCTAGTCACTGAATTATTTAGAGGAATTTTAGTTTTCACTGCTTGATGCAGTAGAATTATAGTGGTGCTCAATTGTGCGCAGCGTCACGCATGACGCTAAATAAATAATCACTGTTTATCAATGAAAAATGAATTCACTGACAAAATCAGTCCAACAAAATTTCCACCAAATTCATTTTTAGAGATAGCCTCTTTAGGATAAGCCTTACCAAAATTGTAATTATACTCGGTATAATACACATTGTATTTCCAATTTCCTTTACACGTTGGGAGACTTACTTATAAGTCATTATACTATAAGTATTTTTGCCATTGCATATTTTTTTAATCAAATCCGAAATTCAAGTTCTCGAAAAGCGCAAAATTTGTCGATACTCTCTAAAAATGAATCAATGAAACTCACTGTCAATCAGCGATTACACACTGATTATCAGTGTATAATCTCTGATTTCACTGCTGATTCACTTTTAGAGAGTAGTTTAACGATGGTTAAAGTTTCATTATATTTCTAATTTCATCTATGATCCGGCAGTTATTAATGGCTCGAAATTTTCACGAAATAAAAATGGATTTGCCAAGAAACGTGTCTGGGGCCCGATTCTTGAACTTGTACGAAAAATTGTCGTATACGTAAATAACGCTGCGCAGTCACTGATTGATGATTGTATACCTTTTAGGCAGTTTAGATTTCAAATCGTATACCAGAAGAATCGGGTCCCTGGTCATTACTGATCTTCACAGTCACGTACTCGACCAACTTTGATGATTCGGAAGACCTTTCTCTCGTTAGATTTCTGCGACGGCGCTGACACGGCGCGGCGCGACGTTGGCCAACTGGTACGGTAACGCCGCAGAATCGATCTTGCGGGTGAGAGAGTCCGCGTAATGCCGGCCGGAAACTCGATTCGGGCTCGAACCGAATACATCGTACATCGCGTACGTACATCGCGCTAGGAGAGCAAGTGAGGCAGAACGGAGAGAACTTGATTCGGTCGATCCGAACGACAGCATGATGAGAGAGAGAGAGGTCGAAGACCCCGATATTCGGTGTTGGTAGTGCATTTAACGAGATTTCGCGGCCGTTGACCGAACATCGTTGACCATCGCTGCTACAGCCGACGATTAATTAACAGTGCCAGTTAATGCCTCGCAATTATTATGCGCCGGGATGCGCACTTACGCGTCATGCACTTTGGTGCGCTATTAAGCAAAGGACCGGCTGCGGCGTGAATCGCAGCGCACGGCTCTTTCCGCCGCATCTTCCTTCCGCGTTGAACGCTGGAAATTAGGCAGTTGGCAAGTTGGCAAGCCGACCGCACCAATGTCATTTCCCTCTAAAACTGGAACTTGAGACTGACGCGCGACGTGTTGATCTGTTTTTGAACGCGCACAGATATTTCGTTGCTCATGATTCATTGCTGCAAATACTTATGTATACCGAATCTCGGAATATTTTAATTTTATACTTATGGTCGCTCTGTACATTACGAACATTACGAATATTATGGGCTATTTGCGAGACGGCTATTTTGCGCTCAGCAGAGAATCATTTAAACTTTAACGGCGCGAGCTGCAAACGAGCACGTAACTTGATAGTCAAACTTTACAGAAAGTTTAATATAATGATGCATTACGCCAAGAGTTATCTTTAATGAAATGATTCGTTGTGCGCAAAACGATATCTCTCTAAAACATTGATGTAATTCATTATATTCAAGATAAGTTGTCACAAAGTGATCGCAACCAAGTTTTATTTGCGTGCGTGGAATTAAAATAATACGTAGGTATACGCGATTAAATATTAACGAGATGGGCGAATAGCGCGAGATGTTTGTTTAGCATTAGCAAAAAATCGTGCTTATTGATGAGAGAAGCTGCCGATGGTCCCTTGTGAATTCCCCATTCCTAAACACTGATCCAGAGCAGCTGCGTTTGAAATTGCTCATTTTCAATATTTTCAATATGTCACTTTTCGGATAAGGAACGGGGCCCATACTTGGTTAATATTTCCTTATCCTTGCCACATCTCCCCGACTCCCGAGTTCGACTTGGAGCCATTAGGACTCGGCCGTATTCGGCTCGGCTCGTACACTCGGTTGGGAGGGCAGTCCTCCACGTGTCTGCCGGAGAGGGTCTTCCCTAGAGATATTTCTAACGCAGGTACGATCGATAACCCGACGCTCTTTCGTGCGGTGGGTGTGTTTATCGCACACAGATGTATACATGTGCACGCAACGACAATGCGTACAAATGAGCATAGACATATGGAATTGTTGCATGTTTTGCACGGTAGATATGTATACATATAGCGTTGTAACCTCGTAAACGCAAGCAAGGAGATATTGATTAATAGGTTAACATATTAGCGCGCGGTGACGAAGGAGGTCGATGCAAACGTGCTCCAGTTTGTTTCATATACTTGGGCTAGTTCGCAATTCCGCGACGGGTGCTTTTCATCTTTCTCAAATAGAAAACTATTTCGCTATTGTCAAATCTTAATTTTAATCCTCGTAAAATGATTTGAAATTTCTACCTATACATATACATATGTATATAAGTTGTATATGGTATAAATATTAATATTGAGAAATTGTTATATAATTACTTTCAGTAGGCACAATGTGATTTTTTTGTACATGTATATCGCTTTATCGTGCTATTATGAACAATTATGAATAATTATCTTGTAGAGACAGGTATATTCCTATACATGTGTATATACATATACACACACACGTAGTACACGTCTCGCATTTGTACAGTGATTTAATTTTAATTTTTTATTATATTTAATACTTGTAATATTATTTGGTAGTACCGTTTTCTCAGTTATAGTGCATTTTTGTGGAAACGCGGCTATAAACTTGCGGCGAAAAAGGTTGTCGCACTTTCTTTCTCGCTCATAATTTGGTCCAGTCAGCTATAAATATAGAGCGCATTAGCATGACATTCTAGCTGCTAGCGCTATTATCATCGCGATTTATTTTAGTGCGCAGAGTTCAAGGAACGGAAAGGGAGATCTATGTTAATTATTTTTTTTACTTTGGTTAGAACGCGTGCGATCGATGCGTATATATAGTCTTCTTGTATACATTTACATGTAAAACTATGCTTTAAATTTATTTAATTTGGAATGTTTTGGAATTTAAGAATTTTCAAAATGGTATAAATATCGCGTAAATAATTTTTTTCAATAAATTGACGCGTATACAAGTATACAAGCATAATATAAGAGTAAATCTCTAAATCTTTCTTGATCTAACTTAAAAATTCTGTTTTTTTTATAGAAGCTTTAATTTAGATTTTAGAGAAGAATCGTTGGTCATCACTTGCAGAATAGTTGAATATATGTACAGATAGATAGGTAGTAGACACACAAGTTGCAGTTAAATATGTTAAAAACAAAACAATGGACTTTTTGTTGTTGTGTGGCAAATAATCATGTAATGTTACGTTGACACACACGAACAGTTACATACGACGTTAAGGAAGGGGTCACGAGAAACCTATTTACTAGCATTTCTCTCAACCCTTCTGCCCCTTTTCCGGATATTCTCCTCCTTGCGCGGCGGTGTTGCTAATAATAGCAAGCGGCACAGGACGAAAATAGGCCCTGCACAACTATGCAACACGCGGCTCGAGAATTTCAGCGTCTGCTGACCTCACACGGCCGTTTCCCCCATTCTAATGAGACCGTGTGCCGCTCCGCAAAGACATACGTCGAGTTCCGTCGCGTTTCAACGCGTCTCTCTTTCTCTATTATTCTAGAGTTTATTTACTGACGACCACGCATCACGATCGAATGCGCCAATGTGCATTGCGAATGCAACGACATATAGCAAATTGAAGTCCGTTAAGCAAATTGAATCGCGTGACTCATCCACGTCTTGAATCAAGTCTTGAATCTTTAAATTTGTTCATTCATTGATCCAAATCTCGATTCATTATGATAAAACTATTTTTCTACAACTGTACACATATAAATATATGTAGGGAATTTGAGTAAAATAGCTTTGAGGTTCATAAATAGCTCATTAAATGATGTAGCATTGTGTATTTTATTTAATTACTGCTAATTTTATCTTTATGAAATACCACTTTACCTTTCATTTTACCCGAGGGGGAAACCGCTGACCAAAATTGTGTACACCAATGCCTAGTAATGCCCAATTCTGGGCATTACTACCCACTAATGCCCACTAATTCCTAGTAATGCCCACTAATTCCTAAGCAATGCCCAAATAATGCCCACTAATGCCTAGTAATGCCCACTAATGCCCAGTAATACCCAGCAATGCCCAGTAATTCCTAGCAATGCCTAACCTATTTTTGATAAAATAGGAAATATATTAAATATAATATACGAAACATAATTTATGCATTGTTTTCCTTGTATTATAACCATAGAGATATAAGACTAGAG
>VBVQ01005872.1:0-10743 GCA_011636635.1 Tetramorium simillimum | reverse complement strand
CCCTCTCCCCCTCCTCGCCCGACAGATCCCGTCCCCTTCTCCCCGGACTCCGTGCCACAATCTCGCGTCGTTTCGCCGTATTTGCGGTGCCGATTTCCCAAGACCGCCATTCGCCGAGCATTAAATCGTTTCGGACTCCTATCCAGCACGACTCGGTCGTGACTCGCGACCCCGGTTTCGATTTCGCAGCGCGTAGCTCTTCGCTGGATATCCATCGAGTTTAGCAGCACTCGAATGAGAAGATCCGACAATGTTAACGTTAACTACGGGGAGGGGGGGGAAGGACCGCAAAGAATTAACGATTGGATTTATATTCTACAGTATCGAACAGTATGCGAGAACGAGAAAATTGATTGGAGCATACGTTTGATGGAATCCGCGAATTTAACACATACGCGTCCACCTTCCTCGGAAGCAAAGACGTCCCGTGATTCTTACGGCCGAGTAACGTCGACTTTAAGCCCATCGTAAATCTCTTATCGCTTTATTTGAATTTCAAATATCGCCTTGCAACGCCACGCCGAAATCCGTGCGGTACCCAACAGGGTCGCGGTTCCAATTTTTTTTCACAAAATTCGAAACCCGCGTAACCGTGACGCGTAACGCACATTACAACATGATGTAATATTTAATGTTACATACATGCACTGGGCGAAAAATTGAGTATCTTCAACCAAACTGTTTAATTGAGGTCTTTTAATAGCAATCAAGTATCTTGTTTAATATAGCAAAATCTTTATTTTTGTTTCTATTAAATGTATTTTTTTGTTCTCTAAACCAAATGATTTAATTAACAAAATATAAGCAAATAACATTTGTTACAGTAACTAAACAGTTTTTTGTTGGACGTATCTTAACCAAAATGTTTTGTCGTTCCGACAAAATTTTGGTTTATAGAACAAAACATATTTTTCAGTATGTGACTATCATCTCCTTTCTTAAATTAATAATTTTTATTTATCAACGCATTCGCGAGGAAATGAAAGAATGCTTGGCGAACTTTCGGCGAAAATTCCCGACGGAGATCGTCAAGATGAAATACCGCGGGCACGGCGGCGTTTGAAAATACTGCATTACCGCGCGTTACTTTCCGTCCCCGATAAGATTCGTCGCTTGCGAGGCGACGCCGATCTGGTTTATGAGAAAGCTCGTCGTCGTTGTCGTGATTATTGAAACGTGCCGCCGAACTGGGCGGACTAGCCGCTACGCAACGAGCGAAGGGAAACGCGCCGCGCCGCGCCGCGCGGCTACGCGCAGGCTCCTTAAATTAAATCGCGCTCTCCTCTCCGTTGTTTTGCGATCGGAAAAGGATTTCTGAACGGTCGCCCCGGTGTAGTTGAGAGCGTTCCGGTGTCGCTCGCAATCGGGGGCATAAAGTGTCCGCGTAAAGCAAGCGTCCCGGATAGGCGCCGAGATGACCCAGCTGCGTCGCAGGAACGCGCCGGGACTTTGGAACCCCATTGCCGCCGCAATGTTGCCCGGATCGTCGTCTGCCTTTTTTTCTCCCCCCCCTCCCCCCGATCGCTCTTTTTCTCTCTCGCGTATCGCTAGATGTATGCATTTCCTTTATTTCAAACGCCGATTTACGACGATTCAACGAGCATTAGAAGGCCAATTCAGACTTCACAATCGTGCCGATTTGTCGATTCGTGATTATAACGTAGTGAAAAAAGATTACGTAGAAACTTTTCCTCTCTTGAAGATTCTGATATGCTCTCAAGTACAATTGAACCGGTTAGAATGGAAAGGAGGACATGCGACAAAACCATATATTTGAGAGAAGCAAAAAACTGTATTATTATAAGCAACATGAATTTTTAGAATTTATGCAACTTTGCCCTGAGAGTCTATTAAAATATTTTCATTTTCATTTTTAAAAAAATTTGAAAGATGCTATCTATATGTATAGAGCAAGGATCTATTGTTAGCTCGAATATCGGCCAAAATGTCACATGTCTCCTGTTTTCAGTTCAATTTAAGTATCAATTTCAAAAGAGGTTCAATTTAAAAATACCTCTCAATTAGCGTTTTAAATCTATATGCAAGATTATGTGATTTTGTGATATAGTTAAATAAATGTTAAATAAAAAGAGCGTGAAAAATTCAATTATTCAAAAATTCAATCATATTAAATAATGGGGGAGGGGGGGGCATTATTTTTATCATATTATCAACATTGGAAATACTTTGCACGTATGTGCCACGATTTTTTCTAAAAGAAATACTTCGGCCTCGTAATTAGATGACAATGCGACAGCACTGCGTCGAATTATCTTTCCTATAAACGTTAACTTGAAGAGATTTTTCTTACCATAGTCGAGATATATTCTGTTGCTCATGAAATGTATCTTATTGGCGGAAGAATATACTGAGGTGCGCGAGACGCCACAGACTTTCGGCAGATTTTATATCCTAAAAGAGAATAACGAAATAAATCGTTGCATTTAACATTAACGACAATATAACATTAACGTTATAATTTTTTATTCAACAGCACGGCATCACGCCGCTTGCATGTAACAATAACGTTATTGAGTAGGACATTTCCAGTGAGAAATAATTGAAAAATAAAATCTCTCAAAAAGATGGCGATTCGACGCACTCGGCGTCTAATCAACGTCGATTCGACATCTTTTCAACCATCATTGCTCCCTGGGTGGCAATATCGAGGCTATTACTTGAATTTATGAATTTATTACTGTTTACTAGGTATTCAGACTGGAGACAAATAAAAATCGATTCAAAGTCAACTTACATATACCTCGGCGATCCGAAGCAGCCTGCAGCCTCCTCCAGTCCAAATCAGCAGAAAGAGAGAGCGAGAGAGAGAGAGAAACGGCGAAGGGAGACGGCCGGGAGTCTCGTACCTCTCGAGCCGAAGCGCGGTTATCGTTGGAATGTTAAAAGGCCCCGGCTCCTCGTCAACTCGGATTTATTCGAATTAAAAGCTTCGCAGGGCCGCACGCGACGACGCGAAACGCAACTCCGAATCTCCGGGGGTCGGGCCCGCCGCGCTTTTGCCCGCGAAACGCGCAACGACGCACCGCCGCCATCTGCACGCGGCGACGTGAAAGTCGCGCACGGCGCGTCGATAATCGATCGCGCGCCACGGAGGCGGGGCGGTCGATAAGTTACCGACGGCGTTCGTCGTAACTTTTCAGTCGGAGCCACAGCGTTTCGCGGCGCGACAGCGTCGTTGTTTTTGGGCTTTTTTCGCGGACGAGCGATATTTCGTTGAGCCAGACCGGAGTTTATTGACGCCGGAGAGATTTGTGGCAAGGGTGATTTTCGCGGCTCGATTTCGTCCGGCTGATCGAGTCTCGTCTGACCGAGTGAAATGAACGAGACTAATGAATTGCCACCGGGGACGGCGTCGCTGCTTGAGGAACTCGAGAGTGCGTATCGGTTCGGTATTTCGGTGAACGAGGGCACTCACATGGCCGGCACTTTTTTTTTTAATTAAAAAACCGGCGTGTTCGTAATTCTGTGACGCATTTCAGAGATTCGTGGCTCGGTAACGGGTAGCCCGAAACAAAAGATAGTGACATTTAATGTTTCAACTGAAGGAGAAACTCTCCAAGGTTTTTTAAAGCATTGCCTGATTCAGCTGATCATCAGATGATCGAGTCTTCAACCGATGGACCCCACGAGATTTGTCGTGTTGCTTGATATTTCTAAAAATTTCTACTTAAAACGAGAGTAATATACGTTGAACACTGAAGAAACAAAAAGCGGAAGAGATTCTAAATGCAAAAAGTGCGAGCAACACGGATCTGACAAAGTAAACTGACAAGTGACTTACTAGTAAACACAAAACATTACAGTATTGCGGGAAGATTGCAACGTTGTTGTAATGTAATATTATTGTAATATTTTGTGTTTGTTGGGTTGTGATTTTTCTTTGTGGGGGTTCGTAAAGGACTATGGTTGCTTTCCACCAAGCAGCATAGGATGTGGTGGTCCACTTGACGTTACAAATCCTTTGAAGTGCTCTTCCTTTTAATGAAGGAAAAAAGAGAAAGAAAACGCTTTGAAACCTCTGTAATGTCAAGTGAACCGCAGCCACAGTGAACCATTTTATCCTTTTTTAACATTGGGTAAACAAGGATGAACAGAGTTACCATGTTGCTTGCTGGAAATATCGTGTTCAGTAGAATGTTTCGTTTGCACCTTTTTGGAAAGTCTCTGCTGGGATAGGACTATTTTTCCAAATCTAAAAAAATATCCAATCAGTGCAAAGAAAATTTCCAACAGTTGCAAAATAAGCATTCTGTTGAATGTAGCCATTTGCTTTCCTCATTTCCTACTGATCAGCGATAGCATATCATCATGATGCACGTGCGACATGGGCAGAACTAGGTATGTATTATGAAACTTTTCAGAAAGAATTCCGTGTGGAATTATTTTGTTTCCCCTAAACACAATAGAAAGCTAGGAACGAATTTAACAATTCTGATTGGAATCTATTCCTGAAAAGTTTCGTAATACATGGCCTGGAAAAACTGCTAAAATTCTGCCACGTTTTGCAAAATGAACACGTAGAACATTTATGAATGTCATGTACTTGTGAAAAAACTTGGAGAGTTTTTCCTTTTATTGTTATATTAAATCCACTATCCTTTATGCGATTCGAACAACGAATTTCTCAAATATGTCGAGGAATTATGAATAACTTTGTATCTGCACTTTCGTTATTATTGTCATTTGGTTTTGGCTTCCCTTGCACGCAGAACTGCGCAAATTAATAACTGTTAACAAAATAAAACTTGTTAAATTGTAAATGCTAGAGCAAACTACAGAGAGACGTAACAGTCATAATAGGCCAGAATTTTTGAAGAGTTTCTGTTATTCTCTAAAATGTTTCAATATATCAATATGTTTCAATATGGCATTTACTTCTTGTCTAGAAAAACTTATGGTTTTATTGAGAGATGGCAGAACGTTAATCGGCTATCTTAAAAGTGTCGATCAGTTTGCAAATATAGTACTTCAAAGTACCATTGAAAGAATTCACGTTGGTCAAGAATATGGTGATATCCCGAGAGGTATTTTCATAGTAAGAGGAGAGAATGTTGTGCTTTTAGGAGAAATAGTAAGCGTTTCACGAATAGAAAGATATTTCTTTGTAATTCTGCTAGTAAAATTAATAATCCCTGTGCGGTATTTAATTAACGAATACGCCCACGTTACAGGATATAGAAAAAGAAAAGGTGTTGCCATTAAAAAAGGTGACGGTGGATGAGATTTTGGATGCTCAGAGACGCGAACAAGAATCGAAGCAGGAGCAGAAAAAACGAGTAAACAAGGCTCTGAAGGAGCGAGGTTTTGCGTATATACCAGATTTAAGTCACGATGATATGTACTAATGTACAAATGTATATATTCCTTTTTATGTATGAGTTTTACCTAATTGATTTATAATTAAATTTAATTATTCATAAAACGAGAATATTCATTATTTAATAAAGCACTATTTCCTGATCATCCGTAATATTAAAATAGCAGGGTATCTCTGATCTATCGGTCTTGTACTCAAGAATAAAAAAAAGTAACACGTCCCCTAGAGCTTGATTTGCGCGACTTCATATCAATATAACGTATAACATAAAAATTAATCTTTAAATATATTTAATCTTTCATATATGATTATAATCAAATGTATTATGCGAGTTTTTCATATAAATTTACTTTTATCGCATCACAAACTTAATCAAGGTGCATAAAGATAATAATTACACTTAATATGAAAGCATATAGTTATATATTGTGCAATTTGATGATAACAGAATGAATTAGAAAAATACTTGTTGCATTTCATAGCAATACATAGCCTTTACAAACGTCTTTTATCAAGATTGTCATGAAGAAGGAAAATTCTTCTAAATATCTTGCATCATATGCACAGTTAATAACGATATAATTTCCACATAAATGGAATAAATAATTCAGTTACTGTTAGATAATTGATTTTCGTTTGAGGAAGAATTATATGTAGGATGTCCGAAAATAGATGAAAACAAAAAAAAACTGATGAGAATGAAAAAAAAGTCATAAAACAAAATTAATAATTTTGAATGCTTCACATTTCTTACTCTCCAGTACTTTTATGCGTGGCTTACAAGACTCAAATGCGTTTTTTTTTTATTATTATTGAAACTTCATATATCAGAGTACACTAATTGATGCAATTTTTCCTCTTCTACGAAAACCTATTACGCTAAAGACGCTCAAAAACCGCTACCGCTAATATTTAGATATCTTTGTAATCAGTCATTTGAAATCATTCTTAAACTAACAATTTTCAAGTATAATTTCATAATAGTATTTCGTAAAGAAGGAAAAACTGCATTAATTAGTGCACTTGAAAATATGGAATTCCATTTAAAGAAAACACAACTGCACGTTGTAATGGCATTTATATATAAAAATACGTGAAAGTAACTGCAAAAGGAAATGCATAAAAATGTGAAGCAGCTAAAATCTAATTATTAATTTAATTTTGTCTTACAACATTTTTTCCTATCTCCAATTGTTTTATAGATATAACACTGCCCACTTGTGTAAGATATCCTTTCATAAGGTCATGGTAAACTTAAATTAATATCGAAATTCTTCTCAGCTTTAAAGTATACAAAAAAAATCTATTTATACTTAACGATATACTAATATTAATAATTAAATAACTTGTATGGATAGCTTAAAACGATGTTTCTTGAAAACTATCTTTTGTTTTTGCTGGATTTAACGTCGATTCATCTCGCAGCTTATGTTTACAGTCTTCACTTCTCGTGCTCTTGACCACACTTTCTCTCGTGGATTTTTTAGAATCGTTACGTTGTAAGTTGGTCCCTCGTTTTCTCGGAGAAGGTAATTCCTCTGTTTTCTCAGTGGAATTATTCGCGCTATTCGTGCTGCCAGATGCTATGCCAGAAGTGTCAGACTCTGGTTGATTACCGTCCAAGCAACACAATAAACTGTCCGACAGGGTATCGTCGTTTAATATATTCAAATCGGATTCCGATTGCTCGAAATCTCCTGTTCGCGACGTAAAACTAAGATCAACAGGACTGGCAGTTAACACGCTTCTCGATAACAAATATTCCCTGAATGTGCTCGTTATGGATATTGAACTTTGTTGCGTACAGGCGCAACAGTTTGCAATGGATTGTACACAGCTATGCTTGCCAAGCGTGTCCAATTCATTATTTTCTTTATTCTCGACATCTTTCGTGTGTGCTAGCGCATTATCCGTACTGTTGTATGTCTGGGATTCCTCTAAAATGGAAGCGCAATTATTTATTGCACTAACCATGTCTAGATTTGATTCACGCAAATCGCAGCTGTTGGTGCCAGTGACGAGATTGCATAGATTCGAAGTTGAAACAATCATCACTGGCTTCCTGGAACGCGGAGTCATCATAGTTTCCTGTTACAAATTAGGAGATCAATGTAATTTTCGTTTTATGTTACACAATATTTTAATTCTATATTTTTTAATTACACGTATATTTTTTATATAGAAATATATTGAAAATTTATGTACCTGCATGGCTTTCGTCATTTTTGTTGCGCTTTGCGTAATCGGACTCATGCTTCTATCATTGTTAGTAATAGGAGTCAAGATATAGTCATTAGTTGCCAAGTTTCGTAATAAACTTGACGGCGTCGACGTATGAACAGCATACACATTCCTGAATCTGTTTTTTACCATCGGAGACTGTACGTTATGCATACATGCGTTTTCAGCATGCGATTCAACATTCGAGGTAATCTCGGATGAGCTTACATTCGAGGCACAAGGTTTTGAAGGAGAACTTTGTACATTTGTTGTTGCAATAGATGTGAGAGTAGATTCCGAGTTTCGCCGTACACCATCATTCGTTAAATTATCACAGTGAGTTACATTGCGAGTGGAATACAAGTCAGGCGGCTCACTAAGTGGTCGCGTTAATTTTTCACCAGTGTCAGATTGACTATCTTCGTTAATCATAACATTAATTTCTTGCAAACTCGTACTCAAATTGAACTCGATCAAACCCGAATCCTGTTTCGTATCATGCTGTATGTCTTTTCCATCTAATTCATCTCTTGTGTTTGTAGATTCATCGATTGATAGCTTCTTTTTTGCTTTGTAATTTGTCAAAGTCTCATTCTTAATGCTATCTATACTACTCGTATGTTTGGCATGTAAAAGATCATTGTTAGTCGTATCACAGTTTTCCGTGCTAAGTTCGTCGTTTGATTTGCTAAGGACTGTTCTTGCCGGAAGAAATGAGTCTTCTAGTTTCTATACAGTACATGCAAAGAAAAATAGATAAGAGTGGTGTAAACATGCTATTGTTACGCACAAACAAATAATAAACATAAAAAATATTCTAGAGAAAGATAAGGATTATAAGAAAACTAACCGTTGACAATATATTTTCTTCGCTACTCGATCTAGTAATACTGCATCCGGCATTAACATCCACAAACTTCTTGTGGCCTAAGATTTTCTTTTGAAAGATATGTTTCTTGATGGAATCTCCAAGACTCTTGGTCTTGCAATTCTTCACGTGCCTAGGTGTACCTTGTCCATTTTCCTTGTTGAATTGTTTCACAAGTCGCCGCTTCTTGGCAGATTCCGGCATGGCTTGTATATGGGCGTATAACTGAGCCAACGCTGCCTGCGTGTCTTGCGTCGAATTAGCTTTCGCCGTTAAATTGCGATCGACGAAACTGAACACAGTGTGGGCTGTACTAGTTGCGTCCGGTACAGACTCATTCAGCTGCAATTGTAAATTTCTTATCGTCATTGTGCAAGAATTAGAGTAAAGTATTTTAAATTTGAAACTTACATCAGTCTTCTGAGGGCTTAGCAACTTTCTTTCTTGTTCCACCCAGTACGCTCTTATGTCTGTAGCCAATTTTGGTGGAATCTCAAACAACTCTATACCTTTCCTAATCATAAATGCGACTAGACACGACAGATTCTGAGAGTTGATGTGCAAAGCTTCGGGCGACAGTTTTCGCGGGCATAACAAGTGCGGCGTAAAGAGAGTGGCCAGCGTGTCGCTGTTCATTTTGTTACTATGCTCGTAACTCGCAGTCTTGTTCAACAGGGTAAGAATAGCTTTCAGTAAAATTCTGTTAGGAGATGGCAAAAGCAACAGTAGCAATTGCAAGGAACTCAACAATCTCGCGTCGTTCGTTTTCGCATCCAAGCTGCACAATTCTGCAAATACGTTATATATTTGTAGTGGCGAATGTCATATATAACATACAGTACACAAGTGAAACTATATGTTTCTGTTATTACCAGCAATCTGACAATGCGCTGGATAATGTAGGTCTGTCAGGAGTGGCTCAGATAATTCCGCTAGGAACCCTTTTAACACAGAAGCACAATCGTGTACACTGAATCTACCATCATCGAGATCCAAAAATACACCTTGAGACATAGCTGTTTTCAAGTCCTGCTGTCTTGTCAGCTTTCCAGTGCGTCGGAATATTCCCTCTTGTACGATATCTATGGGATAAAAACTACATTTAAATCTATTCTTAAATTTCTGTATCTACGTTACTTACTTTGTTCCTTAGATAGGTAGTCTATCAGCTGTGTCAAGTGATTTATACCATTCTCGGACAACATGACACCTTCTGTACCCTTTTCCAAATTAACCGAAGACTTGGACTTCTTGGTGAAGCTCAGGAGACCCCATTTCTTCAACCTTGCCTTTTCATTAATACCGTCGCTGCTAAAAAAGGAGCACGCAAGATGTTTATCATATAACTTTGTTTTATTTTATAATTTTTTGTAATAGAAAGTAGCATATAAGTTATTATGACACATAAGTCAACGGTCGAGCTTTAGCAGTTTTCACTAAAATTGGCAAAAAGAAACAGGACGAATCTGCGTGTCAGAATCTTGTTTGTCGAACCAGAGTGTCAACGGTATACCAATCGTACGAGTACGGATAGTCGTGAAACGAGGCGTATCACTTACTCTTCCGTGTTGAGGTCCAGTTCGAAGGACAGGTGCATTTTTACGAGGGTGTGAAATTGCTCGGGATTGACCTTTCGCATTCTGAAGGCCAGCTTCCCGTCCACCCCGTCGTTAAAATCTGCCATCGTTATGTATGGTGAACAGGCAATTTAAACGCGCTCCTACATCTTGAACGCGGCAACGGCAGTGATGCCATCCGCCGATGGGCATAATGCACGAGTACTCAGACGCGACGCGCGAAACGGCGACGGCATCTGTCTAGGGAATTTCGAAACATCCAAAAATAAACTTATCTATTGTCAATAATGTCCATTTTTTTGACGTAGATTAACTTTAATCTTATTTAATTTATATTTTTAATAATACTTTATATGGTTTTAAACCAATCACAGAGCCGTATTAGCATCTTAATGACCATTTCTACCATGGCAGATTAACTTTAATCTTGGTTTACTTACTTTTTTTTCTAATTTTTACGATAAAAAAAGATAGAAAGTAAGTTAAACCAGAGAGAAACCTGAGAGCGGCCATCCCGGCCTTTTTCGTGGGACCAATATTTGGCCTAGCAACAGCGCCGCCATGGATGTAGAACTACGTTGGCACATCCATTTTTCGACACACTGGATAAAAATCGCTTTTTGGTTTGTGTCCGTGCTACATCCACTTTTCGAAACTGTCGATCAATCACTTTCCAATCAGCAGACAATGTTTTAAAATAATATAAAACATTTAAAAAACATTATCTGCTGATTGGGAAG
>VBVQ01005870.1:0-10746 GCA_011636635.1 Tetramorium simillimum | reverse complement strand
AGTTTATGAGATATATTGAGAAAAGCAAGAAATGTCTCAACTTTTGAAGGGTGATTTCACCCCTTCCTGACGTGTAGAGGCAAAATGGGGCCTGGTTTCAATTTTAGCTACCCAAAATCTGTAAGAATCGTCTACTGCGGTCCCAGTTGCTCTCCGAAAAAATTTTTTTGTGGTCCTGTGTTATTAGCGAATTTCAATTTATATTCCAAACCAGTCCGGTAGATCAGAACATGAATCAAAATTTACTACCACTTTTCCATCCAGAGGATTGGAATGAAATTAAATGGATAAAATATTTTGATCCAAATGCAAGAGGAATGTTAACGGAATGAAATGAATTACGAAATTTTTTATTCCATTCCAGTCCTCAAAAAATTATGCAAATTTCAATTTAAATTTAATTTCCGTCCATAGAACAGGAATAGAAAACAAAATCGATTTAGATCCTGAGGACTGAAATAGAAGCGAATGGAATAGAATCGTTAAAATAAAATCTCAATTCAACAAAAAATAATTTTAAAAGATTTTCTGATTCTTAGACGAATGAATTTTATTTAATACTAGTTGTAGTAGGACGTGCGCGCTATTTTTCGTTGTTATTACAATTTAAGATTTAAGATTAAAAAAAATTTTATATTTTAAATCTTTTTCGATAATTTGAACTGTCAAACTGTCAAAACTGTCACAATACACACATCTACACGTTGATAACCGCTCTCGCAATATAAAGTGAGCCAAGCAAGAGAACCAATTAGCATCGTAGAAAAGAAGCAACAATATTTCGAGACTTTCGATTATCAATTTAGCATGTATTTTTTAAAAGTGGAAATGGAACTAGCACGCAGCGCGCGCCTTTCATGGATTAATACAAATCGATATTTTCAATAATATTTTTTACTTTGATTACTGATTACTTGATTAATCAGTACTCAAAATTGAAGATTTTTTGATTACTCGATTAATCAAGTAATCTGAATAATAATTTTTTTATTAATCGATTAATCAAGTAATTGGAATAGAAATTTTTTGATTATTCGATTAATCAAGTAATCGGAACAAAAAGTTCCATTCTATAAGGACTGAAATAAAAATAGATTGAAACTTAAGGTTGTATGAACCTTAGAAAAAAAATATGCCAAATTCCTCAAACTTAGTCAGGCGATAAATATTATATTAATAAAGCATTGTGTCAAGTTTGAACAAGTTTAGGAGACCCGTTCAAAAGTTATAACAATTTGAAATTTAACATGGGCTCTTAGGAGAATTCATCAAGTTTCACTATTTTTTCAACTTCATTTGAGAAATTAATATAGAAGAAAATATGTCATACTTTCTAAACTTTGCAGAAATGTTAATAAACATCTTAAATAAGTACAAAAAATTATGATTAGGAGAATATTTTCTGAAATATTGAATAAAAAACAAACTGACTGCTCGCTGAATTCAGTTGCAAGTCAGGTACAGTCTTTCTAAAAACCATTAAAAATAAAAGTTTACATACGAGAAAATATGCATAAAATATGCTTAAACTTTTGGCAGAGATCTTACGAGTCATACAACCTTAATGAAAGATTGGAATAAAAATGGACAGAAATAAAAATAGATTGAAACTTAATGAAAGATTGAAATAAAAATAGATCGAAACTTAATGAAAGATTGAAATAAAAATGGACTGAAATATTTCTAACTTAATGAAGGATTGGAATAAAAATGGACTGAAATATTTCGATTCTCAGGAAGGGAACGGATTGAATATTTCGATCTTCATGCAAGGAGTAGAATGAAAGTGGATTGAATATTTCGATCCTCATGAAAGGATTGAAATTAAAATGGACCAAATATTTCGATCCAGATGCTGGATCGAAATGGAATGGAATATTTATTTCGGCCGTATCCCTGCTTTAGAATGAATTGGAATTGGATGGCTGGGTGTAAACAAGGTTAATGTTGTTGTCGGATGTATGTAATAGCGCCCTAAAACAGACATCACCAAAGACGGTTTTGAAATAAGAACTTATTATGTGTACCGGCCTTATTCAATATTTATAACATTATTTTAATTTTAAAGAATTTAATGTAACGTATTAATTAAAGTTTACAACTATTCAAATGAAGTTTATCTTGTAATATGATTGAATGGAAGCCTTTTCTATTGTAAAAATCATTAGCATTTCCTATCGGTTGCTTACAAGGAATATGACAACCATCTATTGCACCGATTACACCAGGAAATCCATGTGATCGAGCTTCAAATATCTACATTCAGTGGTAGAGTAATATGTTAAAAATTTTAATTTAAATTATATATATATATGTGCATATACAAAGAACAAAGTAAAAAACATACATTACAAGATAATTACTGTTGGGCTATGTTTGGCCACCTTACGTAATAAGGCATTAACCCTGCCAAAACATATGTTACATGTGAAAATATTTGGTGTCCCGTACTTTTCGGTAAACCAAATCTGTCACCTACAGCTAAAAAGCTCTCTGGCTTTGCCAATACCCAAATAGTAAACATCAGCTTTTTTACTATATCTACATTAGCATTTTGTTGCTCGTTTATAAGAGGAGCAACTACATTCAATAATTCCTACAATTTTCGTTATAAAATATAGTATTTATTAAATACTTAAATGACCTGTGGCCTGTTTTATGTGTAGGGGGGAGGTGTGTGTGTGTGTGTGTGTGTGTGTGTGTATGTGTGTGTGTGTGTGTGTGTACACGTGCATGTGTGCACCTGGAATGTATTTCTTGACATTCTGAAATGCTCCATAAATTGTATGTCGGTATATCTGGGAATTGTTATTTCAAAATAATTTTCATTTCTGGGTCTTGCATTCCGTCTTCTAATTTCTTCACGAGCTGGCATTTCATTGCCTAAATCTTCTATTATGTTATTTATAACATTTAAATTTAAGCCCTCATCCATCGCAATAAACAGTATCAAATCCATTCTATTACTTTATTTTAATATTAATATTTATTTTAATCTCGCTAAGATGACACGGACCACAGTTTATGTAAAGGTTATATAAACTGTGATCGGTGCCATCTTACCGATAACACCATCCACTAAACAAATGCGTTCAGCAGAAGCAGCAAACTGTTGGAAGCGCAGCATAAGGCGCTCACTGAGCGGTTTTCTCCGCTGAACGCAACCAATGACTCACAGCACCAAGTGAACAGTTTTCTACCATCATGTGCAATATCGAATAAATCGAGTCGTATGTATTAGATTTATTATTAGTATATGCTTTGCGTACCCCTATAAAAGTAGTAAGTAATAAAAAAGTTTAATAAAGGCTGCCTTTCGAAATTTACAAACACTGAAAATGTATACTATACTATAGTAACTGAAAGTATAAATTTATAGATTTGCAGTAAAAAAAGTGAACAATAAATAAGAGAATAGATTTTGAGAACAGAATTGTTCATAATCTGAAATAAAATTGATTAAATTAGCTTAATACTTGATTAACCCTGTCAGTCACGCAATTTAGAGCGTGAAGTAATCGTTACACCAATAGTGTTTTCTTATTTTTTCGGGGAATAGAAAAGAGCGAGCGGGAAGCGCGAGCAGGCGGGAAGCGCGGGCGGCGGAAAGCGCGTGCGGGCGAGCGAGCAGGCGAGACCACGAACTGTTATGGAATTGTCAAATGACGTAAAGTACGAAAGTAATCACTGGTATGTAATTGTCACTTATGAGACACTTTTATTTAGCACTAGGCAAGTTAACAAGATGTGTGACTTTCAAAAGACGACTAAGAACTGAACTGAATTCTTTCAAGAAGGATTTTTATATCGGAGTTACAATAACAATGGTATGGTGTGTTATGAATAATAAGATATGATTCTTTGAACCCTTGAAAGAAGGTAATCTTACGTATCAAATGCTTCATAGGATGGGTGCCAGAGAAAAAATGTTTTATGATACTGATAGAACCAATGGTTGAGAATTTAAGGTGAGGCACGTTCCCCCTTAGTTTAAAGATCCTTCTTGATCACAAACATTATCGTAACTTAATCTAAATAATATTGTAGTAAAATAGTAAAATAGTATTGTAGTTTATCTTATCATATTTATACGTATATAGAAGAAAACAATTATTTTCCATCTGACAATCGTTAAATGACAAGGTTGCCGACGTATGGATCATTTAATGCTGTTCCCTCCTTCCATAAAAATTACACATTGGAAGGAAGAAACAGCATCGTCACACGAACGTTCCTACATTAGTGGTAGGTATAAAAACAAATATTTTGTCGACAATCTACATACCCTCTGGAAAAAGAATTAATGAGATTCCAGAGGAAAATCTTTACTTCTCCTTATATTGGAGGATTTACATATAAAGCAATAACATTTGATTGTTCAAAAAGAAAAATTATTTTCTATATGGTCTTACACACTATAATCGCATGTAGTTACTCACACTAATTTTGTGAGACGATTATTTCGAGAACGAGAGCTTTGAATATTAAGAGTTTTAATAGCTTCTTGATTTTGATTATTCTGATTAAATTCCTTAATTACTACTTCGTTATCCGGCACTTTGCTAAAAGTTACAACATTTCGTGAATCGTTCTTCGGGTGTAATCTATGAGTTTCGACATTATTATTAAAACATTTTATTAAAACATTTGTGAAAATATTGAACGCAACCCTCTTTTAGCACGCAACATAGCTTAAAAATATTAATACACTTACTTATTAGAGAACATTTCATTGTTATATATAGTAAAACTAAACCACCAATGATATAAAGTATATAATAAAACCATCCCATAACTTTTTGATATAATGTTTGTGTTCTATGATGTTCTATAGTGTTGATATAATGTGGTGTTTGCTTATTTCATTTGTTTCTTTATAAATTTCATCCAGAGTGGAGCTTGCTGTTTCCAATAAATGAGTATCTAGATGAGGGGTTTTTCCAATATTTAGTAAAGGGAGATCCGAAATATTTACGTTACGCTCTTTAAGATTTTCACATAATTTGCTGGTGTTCAATGTAACATTAGGGATATAATCTTTTTCTATTGTACTTACAACACTTACGGTCTGGCTGCATAATAAGGCATTGTTGGAGATAGTGTCGCAATCTGAAGAAAATTTTATCAGTCCGATTGAGAATAACAATCTTTGGCGCGGTTGATTATCCTTACATAGGATATAAAGAGTTTCGTTACGAGGAGCTGTATAAAGCCAAGAGTTTGTGGACTTTAATTGGTACCAAACTGTATTATATATTCGCATGATTCGAACATCGCATTCTTTTATTATACTATCTAATCTAACTGATTTTAACAATTCTGATTCGCAATTGTGTGTTGCTGCAACTTGGTACAATAAATCTGTTTACCTGCAAAACATTATGTTATTAATTTTCTTACATTGGTATATATCGTGTTCTGTCAAATGGGTATACAGTTGTTTGTCGGATCTGAGGCCTAGGTATTTGTGAGATGGGTTTATAAACGCATAGATGCCCCTCTCGCTCTGCTTGATTGGTAATGGGATCGCGTGATATAAAATAAAATTATTTTGTTCAACTAACTTTTGTTCAACTAAAAATAAATTCAACTAACTATTTCTATTATATAAACTAGACGATGATTCTTATAAAATATGTTTATATTGCTTACATCTATTAAATTATTAAATTCGTTAGATTCTACGGCTACAGGTAGACGCTTATTACTTAATGCATATTGAGACGCTTTCGAGTTATCGAAAAATTCTTTTGGGGTAAGTATTTTAGGATGAATTAAGCCTCGTCGTGCAAATAGTATGGTATTTGTAAGTATTTCTAATTCTAACTCATATTCAAGTATCATTTCGGAACTTCTATTAAATTTGCATTTACTATAGTATCTAATTCTATTTTAGTTAATTCTCTTGTGTTTTTTTGTAATTTGCTTATGAAGCGTTTCTAGATTAAAATCTATTTCTTTGAATTTTCGATTGCTTGTCGTAAAAACAGCTGAGAAATTTCCGATTGTAGCTTGGATAATACTTATTTGTTTTTTGTACAAATCGGTTAATTGTTGTTATACACGAGATTTATCTGTTCATTATAATAATCCGGATCGGTTGAATCTAATGTGCCAAAGAGGATTTTTGCTATTTGACCAACGAAATAAAAAACGCCTCGTTTAAATCTGGATGTATTTACGTCATTTGATCGTTCTATTAAATCATTAATAGTTTCTTTGTTAATTTTTAAACTGTCTAATTTACGTCTTAGGCGTTGTAATTCTTGAAATCCTGCGCATATTATCTGGCGTGTATAGCAAAGGAGATCGATTTTATCTGTATAAAATTTTAATATCTTCTCTTTTTCTTCTAATGGTATAAGATTTACGTAATTTATAAATTTCCAATGGTCTCTATAAATGTGTAGGTACGCTAAGTTTTCCAAATATATTCCAGCTAATTTTTCCAGTGGTTGGTTATTGAAGAATTCTACCGTTTCTGTCGCGGTTGTCTTTATCATCAGTAGTAGTATAATATAATACATTGCTGGGCGTTGATTCAGGATGCGGTTGTCCAAAGTTGTTCGAAGTGGTGAAGTGGTGAAGTAGTAAAGTAGTGAAGTGGTGAAGTAGTCTTGTTTTAACGTGGTGCCGTCCACGGAGTTCTTGTCGCCGTCTGCGTTGCCTCGAAATACCGGCTCCGGAACAGGATCAGGATTCCCGGAACAGGATCAGGATTTCATCTTCTTCCCTCACTACCGCGTCGTGTCACTGGGCATTTTACCTCGGATACTGGGCCGTAGTCCATTGAGGTTTTATCGGCGGGTAGACCAGATCACAGAATGATGGTAGATTGT
The DNA here is from genome assembly GCA_011636635.1 of Tetramorium simillimum. Lineage (NCBI taxonomy): Eukaryota > Metazoa > Arthropoda > Insecta > Hymenoptera > Formicidae > Tetramorium > Tetramorium simillimum. The sequence continues at coordinate 3,907 of VBVQ01005870.1, read as the reverse complement.
GTTTATTATCAGACTTGCCAAGCAGGAACAACAGTGATTGTTAGCTCTCAATTCCTTCTTATTTCTTAATGATTCAAGAGGATTTTCAATTTCGAGATTCCTTTCCGTCCCTGGGTCGTGCTATACTTTGACACTTTTGTCTAGTCTCTTAGACAATTGAGTATACCGCTGCCATCAGTGTTATGGAATTGTCAAACAACGTAATGTACGAAAGTAATCACTGGTATGCAATTGTCACTTATGAGCAGAGCTCGGCGCTTGGTTCCCGTTTCCCCCACTCTACGCACCTGTTAGCGGCCGATCGCCGCAAGAAGAGCGCGGTGCGCCTATAGGGTACTGCTTCTTGCGGCGCTCGGTCGCTTCGGCCGCTAGCAGGCGCGTAGAGTGGGGGAAACGGGAACCAAGCGCCGAGCTCTGCTTATGAGACACTTTTATTTAGCACTAGGCAAGTTAACAAGATGTGTGACTTTCAAAAGACGACTAAGAACTGAGCTGAATTCGTTCAAGAAGGATCTTTATATCGGAGTTACAATAACAATGGTATGGTGTGTTATGAATAATAAGATATGATTCTTTGAACCCTTGAAAGAAAGTAATCTTACATGTCAAATGCTTCAAAGGATGTTTGGGTGCCAGAGAAAAAATGTTTTATGATACTGATAGAACCAATGGTTGAGAATTTAAGGTGAGGCATGTAACAGAACGCGAGCGAGAGAGACTGCGAACGCGAGAGCGAACGAGACCGTGACCGCGAACGCGAACGCACGATCGTAGTACCTCTCCCTCTCCCCCTTCATAGCGCGCGGCCATTTCGGACCCCGTGATGTCATACCCCTTCGTGGAGCCCCCTCGCATCCCCGCTTCCCCTGAGGTGCCTGGGTCGGTACCCGCCTTTGTTTGCTACTTCAAACAATAGCAACGTGAGCTCAATTTGGAGAACTTTTTGATGTGACTATACGAATACAGCGATAACTCACTAATTTACATGAGCTTACACAGTGAGAAATTAATAGTTTGAGAGAAGATTATGTACGCGCCAGAATTTACGGACGCTTTGAGCAAGTAGCCGATGAACTTGACAGAGTTATTTTAGAGCATGAAATAGATTTAAATATTTTAATTGGCAGAATTTTATTTGAGAAACAAGAAATAATACATCCACGAATAATACCTCCCAACTATCTAATGAAAAATTCTAAGAAGTTCAAAGAACGAATCCCTCATATTGAATTTCCTGTATCGACAGTAGAAGAAGAAATGGATCGACTTGTGAAATTGTAAAATTTGCATATCGCATACTCGAATAACCGATTAATTTATATTTTACATATTCCGCTATTAACACCAGGAAAATATAAGCTGTATAAACCAATACCTTTGCCGGCGAAGCAAGTATTCGATGTAACTAAATACGCCATTATCAAACCCGACGCAGAGCACATTGGATTAGATGGAGGCAAACAATTTTATGAGTTCCACGAAGGAGAAATAAACGAATGCATAACGCTCGATAACATGTACATCTGTCCAGCTATATTCCCCCAGCGAAGAATACGTCAAACTACGAGCTGCAACATAGCATTATTACTAAATAAGAATATAAAACTCGACCATTGTAGAATAACATTGTCGGAATTAAGAGATACCTATTGGAAGATCCTAGTAAAACCAGGGAACTGGCTTTTCACCACAGTAAATAACGAACCAATAAAAATCGAATGTCCGAATTTTGTCGAGCACTTGGAAATTAATATCTCTGGGATTATTACTGTACAGCAAGGATGTAAAATAAAAGCAGCCACCGCCGTAATGAGCCATCCATCTGTTCGGACGACAAAATTTCTACATCACTACCTCCCGACTCATAACCCTGAGTATTCTGCATCTATATGAACCAATACGCAAGAAGTACGAAATTAATATTACAGAAGCAACATGAAATATGGCCTTCAAATAATATTCACTTCGAAGCTGCATTAGATGACATCATCGAGAAAGCCCGAGAGATCAAGGACAGGAGGGCTCGTTACTCGAGACTAGTTGTTTATAATGCAGCCGCCTGCGGCATAGGTCTTCTTGGAACCGCCATATTCCCTATCGGACTGATATTCCGAAGTTCCTGGATCCCGACCTTCATGCACTTTATCCGTTAACTCTTTCAAAGAGACGAAAGAAGTGCACCACCCCTTCCATCTTCCTCGGTGCACTATAAAACCCCTGTGCCAGAACCCTCGTGCAGTTAGAAATCTCACTCGAACCTGACACTGCCGAACGTCTTATAAAAGAAAGAGCACGGAGTAAGACCATCTTGACATAATCGTAAGTGCCGAACACGAAAACTTATCGTCCGTAAAATCTAAGTCTTTGGTATCGATCTTACAGCCTCTGTTTGAATGCAATCGAGAGAATTGGGTTGGAAACGCGTCTTGGCAGATTAAGAAGAATCACCATCAATGCACCTATAATGCGACGCGTAAGTTCTGAGCTAAGATCTGATGCCTCTTCACGATATGGCGATCCCGAGCACCGGAGATGACGTCTATCCGGGTATGGATAAAACATTTTCAGCTCCAACGGACCCGGAGGTTTACCATAGACGACCACCAACTCCGATAGATGGATGTTGTGATGAAAATTGCGACCATTTTGCAAGACCTATTAACATCAGAGCACTCTCGGTGCACGAACAACAACTGACACTCCCGTCACCAAAGCAATCCGCGAGACTCTACGAGTTCTCGATGAAGAAGTTATCAACAATCTAATCGATGAGCCATGCAAGATGACCCAGATGACAACAGGATCACAACCAGAAGAGGCCGCGCCATCATACGATTACGTACGTCCTAAGTACCTTCAGAATATGCAGCCATCCATTTCAGCGGCAGAGCCACGGCACGTATCTGAATACGTGCAGATGATGCTGTCTACTCCAACAGCGACACCACATCGTGACTGCGTGCCATCATCTACCACAGAAACAATACCCAGACAACCACGACCATTGCCAGACGACACAAGACCAACCTCCACTCATAATCTCGTAGCCGAACCACCACTCTCCAGGCGTGAAACACCTGAGTCTTCGGACCTGAGACCATCCTACAAAAACTTGCAGCCCAGAGTTGTTGGCCATCCACCATTTAGTCAACCCCCTTCAATTCCGCAAGGATCACCTCCGAATCCGCATTCAACAAGGCAGGTACCAATGTACTATCGCGATTATATAGATCTGCATATTGCGCCCGCTTATAGCTTCATTTGCCATTCGTCGTGGTACGTACAACTAGACGATGATATGTAATGTGTGGCGAGTGCGTCACGTTAGACAGTAGGATAGAAGGACCGGTAGGGACTTAGGGATCTCAGGAGGGAGCGGAGCGCGGGGGTCCCTGCGGGCGAGGGGGGTATGATGGCACGCGGGAGGGGGAAATGACGTCATGAGGAGAGGGGGGAAATGACGTCACGAGGAGAGGGCTAAATGACGTCACGGGAGAGGGGAAATGACGTGACGGGGGAGAGCGGAAATGATGTCACGGGGGAAGCGGAAATGACGTTATGGGGAAAGCGGATATGACGTCGCGGGGTCCGAGATGGTCGCGCGCTTTGTGAGGAGAGGGGGAGGGGTGTCCTACGATCGCGCGTTCGCCGTAGCATTCTCCCTCTCGCTCGCTCTCGCGTTCGCGGCATCTCTCCCTCTCGCTCGTTCTCGCGTTCGCGGCATCACTCCCTCTCGCTCGCTCTCGTTTTACGCTCTGTCTCGCTCGCGTTCGCGTTTACGTTCATGCTCGCTCTCGCGCTGTGCCATCTTCGCTCGCGTTCGCGTCCTCACCCACGCGTCCGCGCGTCCCCGCCCGGTTGCTCGCCTGTCCGCACGCGCTTGCCGCCGCTCGCGTTTATCGTGCTT
>VBVQ01005868.1:0-10747 GCA_011636635.1 Tetramorium simillimum | reverse complement strand
ATATATATATATATATATATATATATATATGTATAATCAATAGATGTAAAGAAAATACATGGTTGCTTTTCAAAAAAGATACGTAACCGCATATTGCAAATTGCATAATTTTTTCAAAAATAACTATGTTATCTTTACACCATTTGATTCATCTCATTATTCTGTGCATAAAGGTACACAGTTGTCAAAAACTCAATGCCTTACAAGATTATGTCAAAATGTGTGTGTGCCAGAGTAAAATATAAAGTACTTCCTTCGAAATATAAAGTAAATTATAGATTTTTCGACAATTTTATTTTAATATTTTTATACACAGAATAATCATTAGAAGAATCATATGATATAAACAATTATATAAATTTATTTTTTTTTTAAATAGAGATGACCTTTATGTAATTTTGAACAAAATTGATTTAAAAAATTAATTATAATTTATCTTTCATCAAACCTTACAATTTTTGTCTAAAACATTTTTTTTCTAAAATCTTGTAATTTTCAGATATTTGACTGTTAAGATTAAAATGAATCACTCTATATAATATGGCTGTTATATTTTTATTCTTATGGTGATATTTGACGAACGACTAAAACCTATTTTTATATCTTCTATACATATAAGTGTTAAGTTTTATAGCCTCTATAAAATGTAGAAAACTTAAAATATACGTATGTAATTATAAGAGAAACTCGTAGAAAGTTTCTTCAGGGGAATTAAGAATGTTATAATATACTAAATATATATAAGAAAAAGCATTTTATATTGTTCCCTTTTATATTACAATCTATAAAGGTTTAAAGGTTTCCATTAAAATTCTTTTAGTCAGAATTCACAAGTATAAAATAAATTATTGTGTAAAACTTCTGCTTCCTTTCTGCAACCACAACCAAATTACGATACTAAGGGAAAAATTATATTAATTTTTGCCCTGCAGTATATATTGAAATAAATTTGTTTATAATAAATTAGTGTATCTTTACTTATACACATGTTTAATAACAAAAATTGATAAAATATATCTTCGTCCATCAATTCTTTTCGATTATGAAAGTTTTATTTCAATAAGAATTAAAAATGAATGTTCAACTAACAAAATTGGATTAAATATAATGTGTTAATTCTATTGTTATTCAGTCTATTATTGTTTGATCAATTTCATTATCGTAATGCTAAAATTTCTCTGGCCGCGATTTTGCAAATTGTGTTAAAATCTACAGCGATATGAATTCTCCAAAAACGACACTTACTCCAAATCAGTGCAGGATAATTCGGACTTTGTATTCCATGAAAGATACGGGCTACGGTACGACCTGTAAACTTAGTATCCTTATAACGTGTTATCAAATTACGGACATCAGTTGCGATCTGTTGCTCGTTCGTCACTGTGTTCTGTAAAAAAGTAAAAAGAAAAAAAAATATATATATATAATGTATCTCCAATTTTATCTATATATACATGTAATATCTATATGTATATAATTATCTATATATTATGTATATATAATATATACATATATAACAATATAATGTATATCTAATGTTTTGTTTTTACATCAGAAATTCTAAAGTGCTTTTATGATTAAAAAGCATACTGAAACTTGATGAGCATACTTGAAAATTGATATCGAGATCATTTAACGGAGAATCCGATTGGAAGTATTTTCTGATAATGTCTTTGAGCTCCTCTGATCTCTTTATAATGTCATCGTCCAAAACCAAGCAATGTTTAATTGATGATACGCTGATTTTATTGAGTGCAGAAGACATAAACTCCAATTTTTGTAAACTCGAGGATTCCTGAGATTGAGTACGTGAGATCAATGCATCGAGTGCCTCATCTAATTCAACGTCAGTAAGATCACCCGGTGCTTTCACCCGTAAACCAAGTTTATCATATTTTACAGATATAGCCGAACGTTTCATCCTCCCGTCAGCTGCAAAGAATAATCATGTGAATAAAATATGTTTCAAAATAGGTGAAAATTTTCTAAAATAAAAAGAGTAGGAGACTTTTACCTCCTGTCTCCCATTCTAAATTCTTGAGATGACTCTTTACTACGCCGCTATCCCATCCAATAGCTGATGCAACGTCAATCACCGGGAATTCTATAATGTTACTATTTTCATGTGAAATCCCGTTTTTCATGTCCAGCGCTATTGCCATAGCAAGCGGTGGAGACTAAAATCAAAATCACATTAAAATCTCTCTCCCGTTTCCAATATTTTTTATTTTTATATTATTCTTCTACCTCATAAAATAATTTTATAAAATTCTTCATACTGAAAAATCAAATATTATCATTAATGTTATTAATATTTCGAAAAAAATCTTACAGATTGCGCGGCTTTTTTGAGCGCTTGAGGACCCTTGTAACTTGAAACCCGCGCTTGAACGTACACAGACGATAGCACAGTAACAAATCTTTTTGGGTGAAGTTCAAGATAACACAACAGTGTCGAAATTGTTTCCTGTGTGATGTCAAGAGCTTGAACGGTTTCATCAATCGCAAGCGCAACTTCATGACCAGGACACCTTTGACCTGAATCTTTCTTGTTAATCTTTGTACAAGAACAGGGAATGAAAATTTTTTGAAGTAGATGTCTAATCGTATGCCTGTCGACAGCATTTGCGTGTATGTGTCTACGCAGTTCCCATTTATCGCTGTTTTGCTGTTTTAGGAATGATGAATTAGATTAATAACGAAACTCAAAATAAATTAAAAACAGAACTTTCCATACAGCAATCTTGGATTTTTAATCAAATACGATACCGTAGGATTCAGGAATAAATGACAATGTGCTGTGATATTGTCCCTTCCAGCACGACCGACTTCTTGTACATATCCTTCAAAAGTCCCAGGCATATTGTAATGAATGACGGCCCGGATGTCTGGTTTATTGATGCCCATCCCAAATGCAATAGTGGCAACCACAACTTTAATTTTCCCGTTCATAAATTCTCTTTGCACAATTTTGCGTCTATAAGGCGTCATACCGGCATGGTAGGCCTCGGCTATTGCGGATATCTTCGTGTTTGGCTTCTTAGGATTCTGTGAATCCTATAAATAAATACATATATTTAATACAAATCTATCCTTTATTCAAAACAAAATTGTACTTGAGCTCTTTTTATGCAAATGATAAAAAAGCTAATTTATCTCATTGTACGTAAGAGTTAACTTTCTTCTAGTATTATAATGTGATTATAAGTGAAAGGCTAAAGATTTTTATATTTACCTGCAGCGATATTCTTAACAATCCTGCAATCCTTGTACATTCCTCCCTACGAATGCAGTAAACTATCACAGAATTACATTCGCGAAACCTATCGCTTTTTAACAGCGCGATCAAAGCTTGATCCTTGTTTTCATCCTTGGATACTGTTAGAATGAGATTCCTAGGCAAGGGCACATCCGATATGACACCAGCCATGCCGTCGCGTATGTCTAGATGATTTATTATACTTTCCGCTGTCGCTTTTGTAGCAGTTGCCGTGAGCCCTAATATCGTTTTTACGTTTAACTTTTCCTTGAGTACCCGGCAAACCATTAGATAGGAAGGTCGGAAATTGTCCGACCACTGGGAAATACAGTGGGCCTCGTCGATACAGGCGAACGCGATTGGCGGTAGCTGCCTAAGGAGAGCACCAAAACCAGTGGATTTTTCGCCGGCTACTACTGCTTCCGGCGATACTAGTAGGATATTTACTTTGCCATCTTTCACCGATTGCATCACCTGTTCTCTTACTTTCGGTGTCTGACTGGTATGTAAGCACGCAGCGGACAAAAACAGAGGTACACCCGTCACTTGGTCGTCCATCAAGGACACTAAAGGCGAAATTACTAAAGTGATACAACCAGAACGTCGACCGTATAAATATGCTGGTAATTGATAACACAGAGACTTCCCAGAGCCAGTCGATAGAGTTACTAGAGTAGACTGGCCAGACAGGATTCTCATCACTGCCTTTTCTTGGCCAGTTCTGAAACTTTCGTGACCAAACATGTGTAATGCCTCGAAGACTTCCATGGGAGTTTCGATGAGACTACCATCTTCGTTCGCAGCATACAACGGATCAATCGCGTTTACTTGAGGCGGCAATAATCTAGACAGCAGCTCCTGTGGTACTTTGTGTCCGAAAGTCAACGTATCATTCTTTTCGTTAAAATCATCCGTAAAGTCGTCACTAAATAATTTCATCATGTCTTCCTCTTCGTCCTGCAAAGTCTTCGTGGTGGAATAGGATGGTTTTTCGGGAAGTCGTTCAATCCTATGACTGTGAGCGACAACGGCATTCTCATTTGCCATCTTTTCGGCTTCCTCCAGAGTCGGAAAATTCGACGAGTCGTCGAATTCTTCCAAAGGTAGAAGATCGTCGCCCTTTGAAGCTGAACAGTTTTTAGCGAAATGCCCGGATTCACCACATTTGAAGCATGTCAGGCCATTTTTATCGATTAAATCGGCCGCGTCCAGGTTGCTCTCGCTAGATGCCAACTCTTTCTTCCTCTGTTTCCACTGGTTCCTCTTATGTTTGGCCAAATTAAAGTTCTTCTTACCTCGAACAAATACTTTTTTCTTCAGATTTAGCCTGACGAAATTATTGTTCATCGTTCCGGCAGCCATTTTCTTCTCTAACTTCTCTTTTGCGGACAATTTCGTACTCGCTGTTGAGCAAGTCAAGGCATCCCTTTCCACCGGATCGACGCAAACAGATTCAGAAAACTGTGCGATAAAATTGCCAGTTCCAGTTGATTTGATCTCAAAGCGAGGAACTGTTTGCAACATTTCTACACTATATGTCGGAATCTTCTTCATTTCCGAGTCCGAACTTTGCTTCTCGCCTTCTTCTAAATTTGATTCTCTTCTAGATTTTCTTCTTACATTAAATTTTTCTTCATTATCATCTGTCTTTTTTTTACTTCGTTGAGTCATAGATTTCTTTACAGTACGTATCCGTGCAGTATTTTTTGCTCTTGTCTTAGTCTTTTTATTTTTCTCTTCCGTATAATCAGAATCGGAATTGTCAGATGATATTTGTTTCACTCTCCGACATGTGCGTTGTTTCATGGATTTTTTATCGGATATCGAAGACTCTTCTTGATTCTTAAGATTGGCTGATTTTGGAATGGTATCTGTCATTTCCTCAGTTTGATCGTTTTCAGTCTGGCAAACATTTTCTGATGCCTCTTTGTCCTTCAGAATAATGTTTGGTTCAATGTCTGAACCTAAAGTAACTATATCTCTTTTAGTACTAACTGATTCGTTTACTGTATTCGTGCTTGTATGATCATCGGTCAATTTAAATTTGTTATTAACATTGTCAATTTTGTTTTTACTACACTTATCTCTAGGCAATAAATTAAAACTCTTGTCGACGTAAGAAGTCATTTTAAATGTATCGCTATCGGTTATGTCATTAGATCCTGTGGTTGTAAAATCGGAATCAATACGAATACATCGTCGCTTTGCGGGACGAATGTCTTCACCGCTCAGTTGTTTCTTGAAGTTTCTGACGCGTTTATTCCTGTGTTCTTCCTCAGACTCACTATTACATATAAAATCCTCTTCATCAGAAACTTGGAGCGGTGAGGCAGAATGCCCAGTGGGTGCCAAATCTTTCGGAGAATAAATGCTAGATTCCATGGACTCTATTCCAGAATCACTAGTGCCTGACAATCTCTGAGAGCTGATCGTCGTCACTTCCACATTACTGTCTTTCGCACATCGATCCAGCCAGCCTGGATTTAAATTACGATTTACGCCAGTCAGGTGACCATCAGCCAGCTGTTGGACAGCATTAATGGAGTGTGGTACATTAGGCTTGCCTTTTTCAAATGTCACTTTCATTGATTCGCCAAATATAGGTTTCGTCTCATCAACCACTGCATCAAAGCCATCCTTGCTATCTGTATCCAATCGATCGATGCTTGAGCTGTTTAGAATATTATTCTCGGATTTGTTTCTTATTTTGGCCGATGACAGTGATTTTCTTGGATTTCGCTTAGTAAATGTCGAACTCTCAAACTTGTTTCTAGATAGTTGGAAGGAAGAGGATCTACCAATCAGCAGAGCTTGCTTCTTCTTTGGCGCTTGTTCTTTACTCTTACTCAGATGGTTACCCCAGGCTCCTTCAACGTTCACTGAATCCAGACGATTGAAGGATCCTTCAACTTCTGTCAAACATTTGGTATCGTGAGGATCTATATTTTCTGCATTTTTTCTTGCTTTTTCTGGGCTCAGATTCTTGTCTTGCTTCTGTGTATTTCCTAACTTCCGTGGTGATTTATTTGAGATATTGTCTTGCGTATCGTCGCAGAAGGTAATATCCGTAAGCGTTTCCTCGAGCGCCTTTGTTTTCAGTTTAAAATACATCTTATATGCCTCCTTGATAGATGTGTCTGCTTCTCTCAGATCATTCTAAAATTTACAAAAAACTGAGATAATACAAATGCAATGTAGTGATACATGTATACGACGCGTATGATAGTACGATATTGATCATTTTCATTGATAATATAAGAAATATACGTAAAGACTCTGAAGTTCAACAGTTGTAATTTTTTCATGTATAATTTCATTAAAGCTAAAAACAATTATGTAATTTCGAATGTGATTCGTTTAATGTGTAGTTCTTGCAAATAAGAGTATGAGACAAATGTCAGATAGCTGCATTTAATACCAATTACGATAAAACATAAGAGACACTGTACCTTTTTAGGATTGCGTCCATATTTTTCCATAAAATCACTCTCCCACTGTTTTACGCGAAGCTTATTTTTCAAATATTTAGTTTTAAAAATGGGATCCTCGAAGATCTCCATGTTATCGAAAAGACAAAAAATTATGGAACGCTTTCTCCGTTCAAGAATCGGGCACGCGTATTTGAGGTTAAGATAATCTGCCTACGGATATCTCCCGCGTAAACACATATTAAGGCCGGTTCTACAATGGGTGCATCAGAAGCACGGCCGCTCACTGAGCGCTCAGTGAACTCTCGCATCTTATTGGCATATTCCTTTAGATCTAAAAATGTACACCAATCAGACCCAAGAGCTCACTGAGCGCTCAGTGAGCGGCCGTGCTTCTGGATGCACCCTATGAATACCGGCCATAGTCGCAAAAGTCGCTCGTTGCGGATCACCTATTGGTGCACTTGCGGTCCTTGTGGCAGTTGTGGATGTTTCAAGAGACGATGGGGCGCGGGCACGCGCGTCCTGTGGCGCCGCCGGCGGCACGACGGCGCACCTTAGTGGCAGGCAAGATGGCCGAACGGTGGTGACGGGTCGTGGTATGTACCGCTGGTGGATTCGCGATCACGACGTAGCGCGAATGGCCTAGCGATGGCCGAGTTCAACATCGACATCGGCAAGCTCCCGGAGGATGTGCGGGAGAAGCTCGCCGAATTAGATCTCGAGCTGTCTGAAGGTGAGTGACCGTTTTCTTTTGACTTTGGCGAACGCAATGCCGATCATCCGCCGCCCCTCGCGGCGAATTTCGTTCTCTCTCTATCTCTCTCTCTCTCTCTCACTCACTCTCACTCGTGCATTCATTCTTTCGTGCGTCTCTGTCGCTCTTTCTGATTCACCCTGTGCTACACCGAGATAGAATCCCCTAGAAGCCCCCGTTTGTTGATAAAATCGATAACACCTTACGGCCGTTGCCGTCTCCATTCTCTGTGCAAGGAGTCCGAAACCCTTATCGGTTTTGTACAGGAGTACAATTTGGCAATTCGTCGACAGGATCGTTCTTATTAAATCGAATAACAAAAAGTATTATTTAAATTCGTTAAATAACTAATGCCGACAACGGAAGACGGTGAAAATGAGACGCGAAGGGTGAAGGGAGTAAAATTTTTTAATTTGTCTTGTGACAAACGGTTTGCTGATAATAATAAACTATTGTATGAAATGGAGTACTCATTTATTCCCGTTCACGTTTTTTATTTCTAAAAATCACAATGGCCGTCCATCCCTTTCAATTAACTGAGAAGTCCCTTCGTCACATTCGTCGGCATTCTGATTTTAATCGTTACTTTAGTTGTGGCCATTGTCTCGTAGCATATATTGACAACGTATTTATATATTATCACGGCTTGGCTCTTTCAATTACAGCGATTAAGATTATCAAACTTGGTATCCATTTTTGGATACTGAGGATATGAAACCGAATGACAAAGCAAAATTTTTGTCTGCTACATTTTGACACTCGATAAAACTTTTATTCCAATGAAAGGAAATTTTTCGGACTCATATTCGGACGCAAAGCGTGCTCTTTGAATGCGAATTATTTTTATTCGATAAACGTCATATGTCATATGTCTATATGCGGTTTCTTCCTACGCTTTAAATTATCCGAAAACGTTAGCTCGCAGTGCTACGAACATTTCGTCGCGTCATGTCACGAAAAACAATTGTATTGACCCATGCCACAAAATTACCACGCAGCTCCGACGTTGCAGGTGTCCGAGGCTTTTCTTCCCGTGAACGAGCTGTAACACTCGAGAATGCGGTTATTTGCATTCGTAGTTAGGACTGTTGTAAGGAGGAAGCGACCGGTTTCTCCAGTCGTTTCTTCCTAAATGGCAGGTGTCCCTCGGAAAATTTTGTCGTCTGCACACGTAAATTCGATGACGTAATAGATAATAGGAAGAGTCGGTCATGAATTAAAAAATTTGTGTATCCTGTAATGACTCTAAATCTCATTTTATATTAATAATAATAATAGTAATTCTTTATTACTATGCATATATAAAAGACATATAGTCAACAAACATGATAAAATCAATGTACTTGAAGTACAAGCAAGAGGAGAGGCACCAACAAAATTGTTGTTATAAAGTCTTTGAGAAAAAGAAAATATGACAAGAGAAGATAAGAGGATAAGATACAATAGATATAATAAATAATAATAATAAATACAATAATAAATAGAATGTGATAAGCTACTGTAATTACTGTTACTATTACGTGCAAATTAATCAGATTAGATCTGTACGAACTTGAAATTATTAGCAGAGCGCCGGCTTGGCAATTAACCAATTAGACATATTGTCCCTCTTCTCTCTCACTTTTATAGAAACATATAACAGTTGGAAAAATATTAAATGCTCGAGTCGAAAAAAATCGGGTAGAGGGAAAATTTTTCTATGATTCTTTAGATTTTTATTCCGCAATTATATCGATAGACGCAATCTCAATAGCTGACGGATCCTCGAATCTGAAGATTCTTCTTACGATACCTACGAAACAAACGTCAATTATACATTAAGGTCATCATGACTTCCCGAGCTAAAGCGACGCCACTTGTAAGGCAAAGACAAGCTCGATGGTTGAACGGGCGAGGAAAATACAATTTCTTAGTCAACTGCTTGACCAAGCTAGCACGTGGCACGGGTGTAACGTAAGCGGCTTACGTCGTCCAGCTGTAAATAAGACTTAAAAGTCTATGTCAGCGCAGCGTTCATGCATCCGCATTAATAAAGAAGAAATTCGCAGCACGACTCCATCGCTCGCTCGTTGCAAAGCTCAACCTCGCTTTACGCTGTGCTCTTCATTGTAGCAATAAGGTACCTTTTTACGCTAACGCTTGACGCTCATATTCAGCGTCAAAAGATTCAACGTCACGTGACCAAAACTGACAAATCGGTATCTTTATTTTTTATTACGTGACGTCTTTTGACACTTAAAATGAGCGTCGAGCATCAGCGTGAAAAGGTATTTTTACGCGTGCTTCTGCCAATATGTCATTTGTTTTTATATATTTATCATTGGTGAAATTTACTTTTTGACAAGAAAAAACAAGCATTAATTATGTGTCAATGTTTCAGCTATAATAATAATAAAAGAGAAAAATTATAACTTATTAGCTTTTGAGGTCACGACTTTTCATTGACGAATATCGTAAAAAGGATCGTGGAATCTAGGTCTTTATATTCTTACCAAGAAAATGACTTACTAAGAAATGACCAAGAAAATTGTTTCGAAAGCAAACAACCCACAAATGATATACATTGATACATTGTGCAGACGTGAGACGCTACGACAAATAAATGAAAAGAAATATAAGAATGCATGCCTTGCATTTTTGATATTTAAAATAAAATAAAAGCGCAAAATGAGTACTCTTACAGATAATTTGATTTGTTATCTTATTAATAGGTAAAAACGATATTAAACCAACTAAACACTTCTGGATTAAGCCTCTCTCAGTTTAACTTAAAATAAACGTCATGTGACATTTATTTTAATTTTAAGTAATTATGATCAGACTCTTGTTCGTACTTGTCAACAAATGATTATTTTGTTCTCTTTACTTTTTGGCAAATATTTTTTTTTATTATTGAAATGTATTTCTGAAAATAAATATCCCTTTTCTGCAAACATCAATAAACTAGGAACTAACAAGGGACATGTTACAACTGTCCAGAACTGATTTGATTCTTCTTAAAATATATTAAACACAAGAAACTAAGACCTATATTTTTTTATATGTGCTTAATCTCATGTTTAAGGAATGAAACATCCCTTTGAAAAAACCGGTCTTTCTCTTTCGGGACGAATATCATCGAAAGAACAGATAGAAAATAACAGATAATAACAGAAAAAAATGTTTTAAATAAAAGTTAAATGGTTTGAAGAGTACTTTATAATAGTTATTTCAGAAAATTAAAAATATTAAGTGGTAGGGGAAATATAAAAAAATTTTTTTCCCGAAATAACTATTATAACTATATAAAGTACTCTTCAAACC
>VBVQ01005865.1:0-10759 GCA_011636635.1 Tetramorium simillimum | reverse complement strand
CCCCTCTCGCCTCACCGCGCGTCCATCGGGCATATTTTACGCCCTTGCAGTCCGCGCGCGCGAGGGATCGCCCGGTGCCGCCGTTCCGGCGCGCGGCGCGTGTCTTGGTGCGCAACACGGTCGTTATCTCGGCTAACGTCTCTCGGCGGTAACGCGCGCCGGGTTAGCGTGCCTGTTTTTCATTGCCAATGCTAAGGAGACACCCATTGTCAGTAACACAGTTTTCTCGGTGCCCACACGCGCCGCCCGTAGGCTCGTGGCTCTCGCGAGATATTCGAAGGCTGCTTTATGGAACTGAAACGAGCGCGAGACTCCCACGTGAGCGTGAGCGAGCCTGTGCACGATGTGCCAGATGATACTGACGACGGTAATACCTACGTCTATCCATCCACGTTCGGTCGCCAGTATATCTTCCCATTAGTCTCTGCCCACGCCAGGCAACTTCGTGGCATGTGGGTCGTTGACTTTGACTGACTCTTCGCGTTGTCTCCTTCCTCCTTTTCGATTCCTCTTTCTCTTTCGGCCGTCGTTTCTCTCTGGCGACCGGAGCTCTCGCGCAGAAACTTATCGATGCGCCGGGCTGTCCTTCTCTCTCTCTCTCTCTCTCTCTCTCTCCCTCTTTCTTCCTCGCTTTCTCTCTCTCTCGGCATTAATTACATACGTATGAGCTCGTTCGAATGGTTATTTCGAAGTCTCGTCCCGTCGGCGCTGTAAAGTGTCCGAGCGGGGCTGTAAAACGTGTAAACCGTGAGTAATTTATGCGCAGAATTTAACGCGAGCAAAACTGCGCGGATCATTTTCGGACGGGACGATCGCCGGAGGAGAGGCTAATTGATCGCGGCGAGAGGGCCGCGCGCGCTGACTCTCGTCGCCGCTTTAATCATCGATGTGAACTAGATCGAACGATCGGCGGGATGGAATTCGTTTAATTACCGCGACAGATGCGATCTGCCGTTCTGGGAAACGGCGGCAATCGGGCGAGCGCCGGTGCAAACCGGTATCGTTATGGTAATTGCGGGAGTATCTATCGCCGATCGTATCGACAAGTTCGCAGCGATTGCGCGATCTATTCGCGTAAAGCGATACGTGTCGCTGAATTTGATTGCTCGGCACACGTGACCGTCTGCGGAATTTTTACTGGTAAATAAATCGATCTCCTTTTCCTTTTTCGCTTCGGCTCTGAAATTTTTATCGATTCGGAATTCCTGTCGTAACCGACACCTCCCAATCACTCGTCATGGGTGGCGCGCGGATCTTTAATATTCGAGACCCGAAAAATTCGCCTCGCGTGACTCCGGCGGCCGCCGCGGCGCGTTTTTACGAAAACGAGAAAGAGAAAGAGAGAAAGCCCTATTCTCTCGCGTGCGTTGTCACGTGCAGTTTTTCTCCGGCGACGTGTTACTCGCGCGAAACGGGTGATTACGCTCTACACTCGGCGAGGAGTGCAATTTGTTTATTGCCCCGAGGACGGGGGCCATCTCCGCGTACGCGGCGACCCTCCGGCGACGGCTTTTTTTTTCTCTCTCTCTCCCTCCTACCCGGGGCGCGCTGCGTGTCCGGCGTCGGCCGGGCACAACAACATTGTACAGGTTGCCGTGACACCGAAAACCACTAAATGCCGCTTAAGTCATCGGACGTTACAAGCGGCGACGGCGAAATACCGCCGCGGAGGACCACCGGCTGTAATTGCACGGCATTCCTCTCCTCGGGAACGACGGCGGTGTGCACCGTCATTATACACGCGGACGGGGGAGGGGGGGGAGGGGGGATGTGCCGCGATTCGCCCTTGTAGCGCCTCCTGCTACTTTTTTCGTCACTTTTGCAATCGGGACCTCTCTCGCGCTCGTGTACGCTCTTTCGCGCCGTCGAGGTGAACGTACCGGCAAACATTCTTCAGAGCGGCCGAGCGACACGTTGCGAGGTGTACATCACTGCTCACAATGATTGGCTCAATTATTTCGACAGCGCCCCGGCTTGTCTCGGGCTGATTTTTGGTTTGCTCAAAATTGCTCGGACCTTAACCGGCTCCGACACTTGATTAATTTCCAGTCATGCTCGTGAGTTATATCTCTCCCTCGTTTTTCGGATATTCCTTCGCGACTTTTATCATTACACGCTATACTATTACAATTATTTTGTTAGTTTTGTTTAACTCCAAAATGAGTACGCCTTAAGTTTGATTTTTCTACACTGAAAAAAAAATTCTGGCTTAAAACGAACGAATCAGAAAATCTTGCAGGATTGATCAAATATTCTGGTTATTATAATAGAACTCAATACTTTATAACTTATAACAACCAGAATTCCTATTACAATAACCAGAATATTTAATCAATCCTACAAGATTTTTCTGACTTGTCTGTTTTTAGCTAGAATTTTTTTTCATTATACAAGCAGAAATATACAAACAATTAATTTGAAATATTTATTTAAAAAAAAGTTATATGCATATTGTGACACACTCGAAATTCCTGACGTTTCGAAGAAAATAGGTCGTTCGCGACACTTTCTCCGGTGAATAGACCAGTTTTTGCTCTATGTATATTCGCTCGATTCGTTTTTCTCTATTGCCAGTTGGACTCGCTGCGCTGGTCCGTGTGTAATTAGCGAATGAGAATTATTAAAACGCGATTTGCATTCGTGTAATTGATGGAGCTCAATTAGACTAAATGCGAGCGAGATCCTGGAACGATACCGGAGCAAATCCTTACCTCGCAACAAATTACCTTTTTCATTAATGTCGCCGTATGAGTAACTTAATGCCCCTACGTCCTACTTAACGTTACCTCACAGTACTTACGTGCTAATCTGGCGCTTTCACGCCCAAGTCAGAGTTATTATTATTCTCGCATTAGGCGTTAAAATAAAAAAATTACTCTAGAATGCGCGCCGTTATTTTTAGAACAAAGGAACGCCGGAAGGAAAAAAGGATTTGTTTGCCTTTGAAGAATGACTTTCACGTCGCTGTTTCCACGGGATCTTGTCACGCGGAGATCAGCGACGTCGGGGGGGAAAAAAAAAACACAATATCGGTTCATGTCGCGGCAGCAAAGGACGGAAAATATTTCCGCGCGGTGTATCGCGTCCGCTCTCACGGACGGTCGTTTGACAATCTCTGGCGGCGTTTAGCGGCTAAGCCTATTACGGGCGCATGTGAACGCAGCCTTGCCATGCAATTTTGCCGTTCATTGGGACAGGCGTGACCTATCGGCGGGCATTTACCGTACGCCAAAGGCGATGCCTTTTACGTGATAAATTATTGCTTGCCGCGCTCGTTCGCGATATATCTCGTTACGTATGGACCATCGAGCCGATTTAACCTTCGCTCTCATTCGCTCTCCCCTTTTCCGCTCTCGCATATAATCATCCTCTCTCCGTGCGCCACGACGAGGGCATTAATCGCCACGTCGAATCGTTATTATTTGCTCGCACGGGGAACGTCTTCGACAGCCTTTGATAATGGCTACGTGGCGCCCCTCGGATCACGGAGCGCAACAACGAGAATCGTTAAGATCCCAACCGCGGCGTGGACCGTTAACGAGCCTCGCGGATCCATCATCCCCTGGTTGTTGTTGTTGTTATTACGTTCCGGATGACACGCATTATATCGCGAGATAGCTAATCGAACATCGTGCTCTTGACGTTAATCCAGTCAGACGCGATTAGTCGATTTTGACGTATCTCAACGCCTACGCAACGTAGGATGTCTTTGGAGAGAGCGTCGATACCGCGGTGGTTTATTTCTCAAGTAACAATTATATGTATTTAAGTTACATTTAATACACGCAATATTGCACGATCATTGAATTCTCTATAATTCCTTTCGTATTTTTATTCTCTTGTCGGTAACAGATATTTTTTTTACAATACTGCAAACTGCAAATCTCAATTAGGTTCAATTACCTATAATGCTCGATCAATGGCTTGCATCGCCAGCTGCTAGCACGTAACTTTTCTCGTCGAGTATCTGGATTACGTTGTTAAAACGGCCGGGCATGAAACTGGCTACGGCGGTGAATGGGTAATTTAAATGCGAATTTGTTGGTGCATTAACTCGGCGGAGAAAGAGAGGGAAGTGCGCTAAACGCGGCATTAACACTCGCGGACGCGTGCGAAGGGTGCAAAGCCCAAGAGCCGTGAATCAGTCCGTCGCGGCGCGGCGCGCGCACGATTTAACGGATATATGCGCACGACGCGTTTCTTTTCTACGCGATTGAAGACGGTTTTATCGACAAAGAGAATAACGAGCGCCGGATAGATTTATTCAGCGATTCTCCACCGTCTCTCCGCGTTACGACGCGTGACGACGCGATCGCTTTTTCCATTCGGCTTATTCGTGCAACCGCACATTCTCTCCTAAATTTATAAATTGTTGTTAAAAATATTGTGAGATATATCATACTCATTGAAAAGTTATTTCCAAATTTTAATTTTATGAAGAATTAATTGGATGTTAATTTTTCACTTGTCAATCACGAATAGGAGTGTTTTAAGTTAATTAAGTAACGTATATAAAGTTTTGTTTTTATTTTTTTTATTTTTATTACTTTATTTGTTATTACCAATTCGAATTAAGATTAATTTATTTTTGCATGTAAGATCAGCAACTTTAAATTATCATCATCATTGCTAAAGTCGAGGCTAAAGTTTAGATCTTATAAATAGTTGTTATTCACGACAAGATGACAACAAGATGCGGTGTTTATAAACAAAATTCTTACGAAAATACGTGAATGATTAAACATTCGACAAGTATGGAGATGAGCCGTTTCGCCTTGCCAACAGCAAAGCAACATTGACGGCAAACCCCTCGGTGCGGTCATCGCCATAAATCCAAGTCGGGCGATTCGTCCCGATATCGAAAAAGAATGGTTATTGTCGAACGATGCAAAGGCCGCGTGCGATACCCGGCAGCGCGCTGTTGTCACGTAACACATTTAATTATGGCAGTCGGGAATAATGTGCTTACCCAAGCGATGCGAAACGTTGTCGCTCGCTCGGTGGCCGCACGCGACATATTTCGTCAGCTGCCTTCTGCGCGCACCCACCTCCCGTGCATCCGTGCGACGACAAGCGGCACGACAGTCGCGAATTACTACTACTGGCATCAGTCTCGTAAAATTAGAAATAGCATAATTAGAAGTAATTTAATATACGGATACATCTGGCCATTGACACGGGACTCCCATAAAGGACAGGTGCGTGTTTTGTTTGCAGAAAACCGCCGTACGTTTCTTCCACGAAATACGAAATGAATATTTTTATTATTTTGATTAATACACTGCAAGAAAAAATGTAGTTATTTTTTAGCCCAACCACAATTTTATAGTATTTCTAATGATAATTATGGTCAACATAATGAAGCATCTAGTAAAGTTAATCATATTTATTGTTAGAAATATTATGTAAAATTATGATTGAATCGAAAAGTAACTATATTTTTTTCTCAGTGTACTTAAAATATAATTTTTTCTCTGACATTCGACTTATTGTATAACAAGCTGAATACAATCGTCTGACATTTGAACGCTTTCAGATTACAAATTGGTAAAAGTCATTCTCGGGCGCTGCGTAGGTTTTTAAATCATCGAACGGTCAGAAACGACGGGCTCTCGGCGGCGGACGTGTAATTGCGGCGCGCGTATCTCGCGTAAAACGTCGACGGGAATCATTTATAACGCGCGTTGATCGACGCCCGATCGACGTTGGCGATAAGCCCGGGTGTTTCGTCAGCTAGCGCCGACGCAGGCGGGCCCGATAGCGCGCCGATAAGTGCGACGCGAGCGCGTGGCAGAGCGCGCGCGATGCAACGACGAATGCGCCGGCGACGATAATGCGTCGCGATAACTTTGGCTCGTCCCCCCCATTTCCACCCCCACCCCCCGTGTCTCGCGTATTGTACAACGCCCGTGGCGTACGCGTAAACCCATTCGTGGCGATTCGAGTACGATACCGCCGCGAAGGGGGACACGACCGCGCCGCCGTCGCTCCAAATTAAACAATTCGCGTTAATTGGAATTCAAAGGACATTAGCGTGTTTGTCCGCGTTACGGGGATGGTCTCTGTTCGCGTGGCTCGTTCACGCTACGCGCCGGGAATAATTCGCACCGGTGATTATGAAAAGTGGCTCGTGGCTCGCGAATACGGGAAAATTGAGTTAATAGTATTTTGTTCGATATCTCGTTGCGCACATGCAGGAATTCTCTCTCGTGAAATTTTGACGTTGCGGAAAAGATTAACGCGATAAAGGGAAATATTTTAAATTTATTCCATTAAATCATTGAAGAATATATACGCACGGAGGACAGAGGAGTTTAATTAATTCAAAATGAAAGACACGTATTTTGATAATCACGAGTATATTTTTCCATTTCATCAGCCATTTGTTATTAATATCCGCGGAGATTAATTCACTAGTTATACGCGTTTGTATGCAAAAAAAAAAAAGAGATTCTATAACGGGGGTCCGATGCAACGAGAGGGAGCGTTCCGCAGATACGGATATAATAAAGCGCTTGACGAATGTGAATGGCCGTAAAACGGCGACGTAAACGCGATACGAAGCGAGAGCTTGCAGCCCTTTTTATTTCCATTTTCCATTTATTCATCGCGATGTTTCACGCGAAAACGCGTTTAAAACCTCGCGTAACGAGGTGTACTTTAGAAGATGAAAACATAAAATACCGCGACTTGGAGGAAAAGAGTGTTCGCGACTCTTCAGAAATTGTTCCGGACAGAACTGTGATAAGTCGGGAAGAAACTTAAAAAGACGTAGCTTTATTTATTTAACTTTGTAGATTCTTATTTAATTCACTAGTCTGCCCATTGAATAAAATAGAGAAAGAAAACATCTCATCAATCCATCAATGTGTTTGTCATTCTACGACTGGTCGAGTGTATCGAAAAAAAGTTTAAGGCGTTTGCTATCGCCTGGGGGTATCAATTGTTTTAAGCCGGGACAAGTTTTCGTGTTTACCGGTCCCTCGAGACGCTCGGAAACTTTTGTCGAGGCTGCCGAGGTCGTTGCGACTGGATGGAAAAAGGCGACGCGGTCGCCTGGGACAATTTGGTCCAACATATTGAAGTGGAATAATATCGCTCGTGATTTATTTTTGATTGCGCAAGAACTCGCCGCCTGCGCAAAAGAGTTCGCGGTCACTCTGAAGACATTTATCTCCAATATTCAATCTTTGGTCGCTCATTTATCAGCTGTCGGCGCTGGCAATTCCTTTATTGAATTTCTCCTCAGCTTTCCGCCAGTAACGCCGGGGAAACGCAATCGGCCCGCGTTCTTGGCACAGAGGCTATCGTTGAAAAGAAGCGCAAGTTATTTTCGAGATAATCAGACGGGGCGCATTTAGCGTCGAACGCGCGACGGGAGTGTGAATCGCCGCTTTGTCATTGTTTCTTCTTCTTCTTCTTCTTCTCCTTCAGGTGCCGTGTCCTCCAAGAACATTGGCTATCAGTAGCACGGTTTTTGTCTTATCTATCTGTCGCTTTAAAAAGTGACGTTGTACACTGAGAATCTTTGAGAGCCTCCTATTTTGTTGTATAAACAAAAAAGTGTGTGAGCAACCAAATTTTTCAAATAAAATTTAACTAATTAGAATTCCATTTTATTGAATCAAACAAAAAATTTAGTTAAATTTTGTTTGAAAGATTTGGTTGCTCACTTTTTTGTTCATACAACAAAATAGGATTCTCGGTGTGCTCAATCCAAACCTTGGCGCAAGTTCTTCAACCACGATGTCCTTCGGCGGCTCGAGCCTCGTTTTTCCTCAATTTTACTTTGAATAATAATATGTATCAGTATGTACTTATCGTCATCGTTGTCATTGTTTGGACGTTGCTAAATTAGATTTCGCGCGACGGGGGGGAGACAGGGAGGACGTAAGAGCGACGATATGGAGACGATTTTGTCCCGGAGGGGCCTACGAAAAAAAACTACGAAGGAGACCTTAACGCAATGAGATTTATCGGCGCGACGCGGCGGACCATTATCACGGTTGGATCGAGTTTTCTTCTCCATAGGCCCGTCTCCACCCCGTGATCGTCCCCGGGACGAGGTGTCGACGGGGACGAGGGAGGGATACGAGCTTTAATCCCACGGGAGAAGGCGCCGCCGCCGCCGCCGCCGCCGCCACTCGACAAGTGTCCCCGAACGATCTGTCTTCAAAGAAACTGCTGCGCCTCTTTTTGCTCCGTGTGACAGACCCGGCTGCCGGGTTCCCTCCTCGGGCAGCGCGTTATTTCTTTGTGGCTTGTACGGCGATAGCGTCTCTTTTTGCCGGCCACGGAAGTGCCTCTTCCTTTCGCCCTTCTCTCACTGCGTACCGCAATTCGGGCGTTTCGTCATTCCCGACCGCTTAGCGGACTTGTTCGCCAACTGTTATTGCCGTTTGTATCAGCGTGATAATTAATTTTAATCCTTTTCATCCGATAGTATTAAGGATGTATTGGAGGTACAATCTTAGATAAATGTGCATGGAATTTTTTAAATACTTGAATATCTATGCCTTAAGCATAGTAAATCTAGATGTAAGGAACTCAAACTATAATTGGAGAATATTACTTAGTATTTTTACTCCTAGAAAGGTATTTCTCATACTACAAATGTTTTTTCCAACATTATTTGCGGTACTGATAGCACATTTTTGTCAGTTTATAGTTTATTTCTTTAAAACGATGTAGTGAAGATAATTGAAACACTTTGCAGATAGTTTCATCTATCCGTATATTAGATGTACAAAAAAATTTAAAACATTGGTATCATTTTTTCAATATTTTTCTCTGTCAAGACAGTCTCTTTCCATAAGAATACGACTAAAATCAGTGAAAATTAAAATCGTTACTCAGCAACTGTTTAGCGGATTCGTTAAAATTTTTTTTGCAGCATATCAGGACGACTAAAAGAATCTCACAAATTTTTATCGACTTTGTACTATTTCGAAGATAGCTCCGATACATCCTTAAGCGTCGAGCTTAAAAGAGATTTCAGGTATCAGGTTTAGAGGAAAGAATTGAGAGACTATATTAATTAAGTGTTTCTTTTATAAAATCGCATTTTAAAGTTCGTAAAAAGAAACAAACGATTCTCCCGCACACACGCGCGTACGTGCGCCGAGAAATACGGCGTCGACAGCGAACGATGTGCAATAAGGGTTTTACGCGTTGTTTGTACACGTGCTTCGGGATTCCGCGGCGCGAGTCTTCGCGGCCCATCGACGGATTTATTTTCGTACGTCGAAGCGGCCGCCGCTTCGCGTTGTCACTGTCATAGAGGCACTGGCGCCGAGGCGAGGAAAGTCCCGGGGATCGTATCGTCGTATCGTGCCTAAATATAGAGAGAACAAATTATGAGACGAGTGACTAACGCTCTTAGCTGTACTTTAATGGCCCGTGGCTTTGGTAATCGCTTCGCGTTGCGCAGAGGAGCTAATAAATTAGCGAGAACAGAAGCGAGATTCGCTTCCGTCGATTAGCCGTGCTTCGTCTCGCTGGATGTGTACAAACATGCGGCGAGGAATTATATTGAAATAGAAACGTTTTTTTTTTTATCGAATAGATGTTGGAATTAGTGTCGATCACGGGTGAAATATCTCGGCTTGATTAATTAATGCCGCTGTCCACGTAACACTAAATTAGCACATTATCGAATGCAATTATTTATAATAATGGCTGTCTTTATTTCTGTTTCAAGCTAAAAAAACGTTCTTCGCGAATATGTTGTGTACGAATTAATTATGTTTTACACCAGCGGAATATGCTGATATTTACACCTAGCCGACTTAATTAATTCATTTACATAATGCATTAATTATAAAAAATATTTCAAGCATCCCGCGAAAATAATTTCCTTAAACCAACAATCACTTAATTAACATTTAAATGTTTACGGCGGATGCGGCGGTCTTAACAAGCGATGAAAATCTCGCATATCGCGCGGCCGCGTTCGGTAGCTGTTACGTCAATGCATTTAACAGGCAGATACGATCAGATTCTGTATACATGCGGTAGCAGCGCGGAATGAAGAAATTATGACGGCAGTCCGCCGTATCCGAGCATCGGGGGATGGATTAGCGCCGGAGAAAAACGCCCTGTCCCTCTTCGCGCGTCAAAGCGGACTAGATAAACCTTAACAGCGTGGCAGTGCCGCAGACGTTAAGCCGCTTCGGGCTCGAAACGGATTTAACCGGCCGCTAATGGTAATGCGACAGTGACACGTATATGTCGGCTAATAAACTCGTGCTCGCCGACGTCTGGCGCGCCGTGAAATTCAATCACATCGCGACGCCAGTTGATTTCAATGCATGCGCGCGGCGAGCGCGGAATATCCCGCGTATTAAACAGAAAGTCGAGTACCGGCCGCATTCATATTTGGAATTAATTACGTTACATCGTCAATTTCGGAAAAAAAAAGAAGATAATCCGCGAACGGGGAAAACATTTTGGCTTTTACGTTAAAAAAATATGGGATATAGCGCAAAACAACACGGAATAAAATATTGAAATTTTGCATAGTATAATCCAAAGTAATAATCATTAACGAGCTCTCGCTACTCCATCGACATATTTTCCCGGGAGTATGTTTGCAATTTTCCTTTCGCGCGTCAGAGCCGAAAAATGATAATCCGCGAATTGCAATGGCCCTTTCCTTTTGAATCGACGATATCGCGAGTATATTTATACGATATAATATATATATACTTTTATATATATATACTTTTATATATATATATATATAAATTATATATATATA
>VBVQ01005864.1:0-10759 GCA_011636635.1 Tetramorium simillimum | reverse complement strand
ACCATATATAAAACCTATTATAAAAAATATATAAACTTATATATATCATATAAACTATTTTTTCATTATAATATTATTGCATTATATACACAGGTATATTTTATGACTAAATTAAGTGCATCACAATACATAAAATAATCCTTGAGTATTTTCTTATAAAAATTATTAAAATGTATCTTAAGCTTACAATATTATACGAAAATCTATAACATATTAAAGACGCATTACAAAATTACATACTAGAGGAATAAACATTTCAACGATAGGAATAATATTATGTAATATTTGTGATCGGAGCTATAATTTGTAACAATTTACAAAAATTTTATTTGGAAATCTTATATGATTTGCAGGAAGTGTTTAAATATGCAAACGTGCACTTCCTATGATTAAGTAAAATATTCTTAGATATTTCACTATCGAATATATATATTTCACTTTCGATATCGAAAGCTTAGATCGGCAGCAATTTAATAAATGTTCAAAATATATGTAACCTAATATTTTTTATCTAAATTATTTAAATGAGTTATTCTTAAAAATTATTTAATTTTATCGAATCGATAAAATATATTAATAATATATTAATAATTATCTATAACAGATTTAACTTAACATCAGTCAGTTTCTCATCACTCATTTTTCCTGCTTGTTTTTTTTTAGTTTCTTGAGTTCGTATCCTTAATTATTTCGTTTGAAGATTCTAAATTAAGATCAAGCCTTCTAAAAAAATATATATCAAAATGTTCTTGCATGGATCTTAATGTTGCATATGTTAAAGACCTACAAAGGTCTACAAAATGATCATTAATTACTATTTTTCATGGATACTTTAACCTTCGTGCTATCAGACGAGACATTCTGTAATATCGCGTTTCGTTAAATTTTCGGGTGAGAAAATGATCGCGATGTTTCCATTCACCTTACATGATTCTTGCGGGTAACTATTCACAAATTGTCCCTCCGATTCTTTATCATTATTTAAGTTTATGAACTTTTTAAGGGCGTCGGCCGGTGGCGTAGTGGACGGTGGAGTCTCAGGAATCTCAATCGGGTAGATAAGTTCCTTTTTGTCCCCGTTCGTTTGAATATATAGTTGATGATTCTCAAAGATTTTCTTTCCGGTGACGCTGCTCCTCTCGAGTTTGGGCTGATGCGGCAGCGCATATCTCAATTTGTCCCAAAACCAAGGATCTCCCCATTTGACATACGTGTTCATACTTATGTACGCCTTCAGTTCTGGATCCAGGTCGTCGGTAGGGCCGATGTCGCCGTACAGGATTAATATCACTCGCGCTCGACCTTCGCTCAACGCTTGACTGTGGGCGGCTCGGAATTCCATCCTTCCCCAGACGCTCTCTAGGAAATTCGGCGACAGTACCACTATCGTCCGTCTGGAATTTTCCACGGAGCTGGCGATATTCGCCGGAATCCACTCGCCCGCTAGCCAATCCCGATAGTGAAGGCACAATTTGAACGGCTTCGGACCGTCCTCCAACTTGGACACCAGTTCGTTCACGACAAAGTCCTGATCCTTGTGCGAGTAGCTCACGAACGCATCGTACAATTTCTCCTTATCCAATTCCTCTTCTGTTACGAACCATAAGCACCATTGATGCGCGAAAAGCCATACTTTAATTTGTCGTTGGTATTTGTAATACAGTAGTCCAAAGACGCCGATAAGAAATCCCATAAGAGAGATCGCTATACTAACACTGATAATCATTATCGTGTTCAACGGACAAAAATCAATCATAGTCATCTCTGTAACAGGAATCTTCTTTCCCGAACATCGCACTTTAAGTAGATCGATCATCGTCACGAATGTCGAATGAATGAAATTTAGAAAATCTTTAGCGTCGCAATCGCATTCCCATGGGTTTTCGTGTAACGTTAATTGAGTTAAATTTTTAGATCGTTTCAGGAATTCTAATACGTCAGGATGTACTCTTGATATGTTATTATTGTGCAGCTCCAAGCTCTAAAATAAAATTTTAAATTTTAACTTTAAAGTGCGACTCAATATCTATTTTTTTTCATTGTTTTATATTATACGAAACAATCTAAAAAAATTGATCTGCGCATCTTATTAACTGGATATTTTTTTATCTCTTCTATACTTATATTAGAGTTTTCTTCTTTATCAATAAAATATGCTACTTCTATTCTAAGTGAAAGAAAATTGTAAATTTGTAATAATGTAAATTTACGCACCTGTATTGTATTGGACAACCCATCCAGAGAAATTTCAGAAATGAAATTGTGAGATAAACTAAGTTTCTTCACCACTCCAAGTTCCATTGCTTTCAAATCTGGCATACGAGTTAACCGATTGCCGGAGAAATCCAGTTCGATTTGAAAAGCCTTTTTAGGTTTTCTTATGGCGATTGGCACGCTACTCAAATTTTTCCGAGAGCAATTAAATATGAATGTAACGTCCTCAGGCCTTACAAAACAGTCGCATTCTTCGGGACACACTTCGGAATTCGATACCATACACGTTAATAATTTAGATTTCAAATCTATAACGCGCACATTTTTCAACTCTTTCGGGGTTTGACATGTTAAGTTTCCTGGTATTATGTGAAAATTATTTTGGACGTTAGGATGCATTCTGCCCTCGATATAACGCAGGAAATAATACAAATCACAATCACAATGTAACGGATTATTATCCACCAATATTATCGTTTTATCTTCAGCATTCTTCTGATTACTTATGTATTCGAATTGTTCGGCTCCTCTTAACAAAATATGCTCTATCTTATTATGAGTTAAATCCACTTTGATATCACTCGATACAAACTGCACATCTCTAGTCTGAAATTAGAAAAGAAAAAGTACACATTATTGCCTACAAATATCTCATAAATCCGTCTATTATATTTACGTCAGTTTTAGAATACTTTTACTTACGGTAATAGTAGTTATATTATTATATTTGAGATCCAATATTCGAAGTTGTAAATCGCTCACAGTCCAGTCATCAAATATTTGCGAAATACTGTTATTAGCTAAATATAATTCTTTTAATTTTTCGCAACGATTAAAAGGCGAGTGCCATCCAAGTGGATCGAAAATTTTGTACTCGTAGAAAGTGTTTTGTAACGTAAGATTATTGTAAGATAATTTAGCAATTTCTAAATTTTTTAAGAAGTCGAAAGCTCCGTCGGAAATAGTTGTTAACTGATTTTTTTCTATATTTAATTCCTCCAAAGCGCCTAATCCCTCGAATAAGTGCCTGCAAAAAATTATACATTGATAAAAGTATGAAAAACATAAGAATTCATTCGTTGTCGTTTGTAATAACAATAATTTAAACGTACATAGAAATGGAAGTAATTCGATTTTTTGACAAATCTAATTTTGCTAATTTGTTGGTCTTCACGAAAATATAATCAGGCAATTCTCTAAGATCATTAAAATTCAGTTCCAATATTCTGAGCTCCGTCAAATCTTGGAATATGTCTTTAGGTAAAGTTTGAAGATAATTTCGTTCCAAAGTGATGTTAACTAGCGAAGTACATCCCCAGAGTACGTCTTCTGGTAGCGTGACAAGTCCGACTTTTTTCAATTTCAGCGTCTTCAGTTCCGTTAAATTTGCGAAAAATTCATTTGGCAAGGTTGTCATATTTTTCTTGTTCTCAATCATAGTGAAAGATTGTAGTTTTGTATTATTTCGTAAGAGATCCCTCGGTAAATGTGTAAAATTGTTTCGAGATAAGTTAAGATTCTCGAGATTTTCCAGCTTCACGAAGATATCTTCCGGTAACTTGACCATATAATTCAAATTGAGATCGAGGGACTCGAGGACGGTGAGTTTGTCAAAAATTCCGGGCCGAAGCTCGCTTAAGTAATTTTTCCACAAATTAAGAAACTTTAGATTTTTCAAATTGTCAAACATGCCCGGTTCTATCGATTGCAGAGTATTGTCGCCCAATTCGATCCACTGTAAGTTGGGAGTATAGTCGAAAAATCCGTTGACTAGATGTAAATTGTTGTCGCGCAAGTTGAGTCCCGTCAAGTTGACTAGACCGGATAATAGATCTTTCTCTACGTAGGAGAAATTGTTGCTCGATAATATCAGAGTCTTCACATTTTCGAAGTCATCCAAATGATGCTTGAGCAGGGCATAGCTCAAATTATTGTACGATTGAAAGGTCAATCTTTCCACATCGGCGACTCCTAGTACTTGCGCGATTTCGCCTAAACTGTTGTTAGTCGGTAAATCACACATGGAGAATTTGAGGTGACTGATATTCTCAGTCTTATTTGTCACGGATGACTCGTTCAAAATGGAAAAGAAATCTAGCCAATTCATTGAGTTATGGCATTGGATCTGTGAAAAAAAAATTCACTGATAAAATCTTGATTCGTAAAAAAGAGAGAATATGAAAATATTTCAGAATAATGCAGAGATTTTTATGTTTTTTAAAAATTTAAAAATGATACGATTCCAAATATTTCTGAAAAAAATTCTAAAATGAGGACAAAATAGAAAATATATTAGATGGCAAATATTCATAAATTTATGTTACTTTCTTAAATTTTGAATTTATATTTTATTTATTATTTCTGTGTTGAATTTGTATTTATATTTCTGAATAATTGATTAAAAGATGAGAGATTCTATCAAAGAGAGTCATGCTACGAAAAATTTTTAATTTGTATTTTATAATGTCGCTGACTAAGAAGATCAATTTGGGATCTATTTCTTGATTATATATGAAGGTCTTTAAGTCATTGGGACAGATCATTTAATTTCTGATAATCCTTGATTAGTATAGATTTTTGCAACTGTATCTAGATAAGTGCAAAACGCTCATAAGT
This sequence comes from Tetramorium simillimum, assembly GCA_011636635.1. NCBI lineage: Eukaryota > Metazoa > Arthropoda > Insecta > Hymenoptera > Formicidae > Tetramorium > Tetramorium simillimum. Next base: position 5,929 of record VBVQ01005864.1, on the reverse strand, counting down.
TGAGACGTACTCTTACGAAGTCGCGTGGTTCAATTTTCACCACGAATGATGAATCATTCTTCGTTATGCAGCTTATCTCATATCCAGTATCAAACGGTTGACAGATGCACGCCATTGGACAATGAAATGTAGAAACGCTGCCCAGAGCAATAGTCAATATCAAAAATACTTCACGAGTGATCATCTTGTACTAGTCTGATCCTCAGTCTGATATCTGTTTAAACAAACAAAGATACATTTTTATTTGTACATTATATTGTTACACATTTGCTTTTCTCATTCTCATTCTTAAGCCACAAATATCAAGCATTGTGAAAATCGGAAGCATGGGTTAGATAAATATAACACTTCCTTTTTTTTTTAGATAAGCTCATTGCTATACCTTTTTATAGTTGCCATTATTCTCATATATACATTTTGTTTCTTGTATATGAAATTTTTTAAAAATTTATATTCAGAATTAAAATATGAATTTATTCAAGCATATATAAATTTTTCTTGTACATAAGAAAATACACGTTTGAATATAATATTAAATTTTATGTATTTAGATATGCTTTTTATTTTATTTGATATTATGATATATAAAAAAATATATAGCAAAGTATGATAAGAGCAATGATAAGAGAAAAATGTATTTTTTCTACATTTTTATTCTCTAGTTACGAAATTTTAATTGCTTGCAGTTCATTGCAGAAGCATTGCAACTCGTTTTTTTATTTAAATAATTAAAATGTTACACTATAGGACGGTTTGATAAAAATTATAAATTTAAAAAAAGTTCGAATGAGTAAAAATATGATTGTTAGGCCTTCATCTTCATATAATCCAAATAATAATTATAAATTTTTAAATTAATAAAAATAAAATTCACATTGTGATAGTAGATATTAAAATATTTATTGGTGAAATTCGTGAAATATTCTTTACTGTATTACAAGCGAGATAAATACAAACGGAAACTATAATAAAATGCTAGATCACGATTCTCGGTATTTCTTCAATCTGGGATCTCAATGAAGATACGTTCATTTTTCAACGAAATACACACATTACCGGATCTTCTACCATATGCAGTGCACAATAAAGTGTATCTTTTATTCCTTTTTTTTTTTACTGTTAAGTATATGAATCAGAAGTTGATAAGAAAAACGGAAAATTTCTGGTACAAAACTATTTGTAACATTTTAATAATTTATCTTCAATTTGCAATAATCGTTTTATATATCTCTTATGGATGGTAAAAAAAGCAGCATAATTATAAGCCTATTAGAGCCCACAATTTATGTATAATTCATATATTCACTGTCACCTTTTCATTTATTTATACTTCATTAAAAAAAGCCAACGTTATAAATTGTATGATATTTAGTAAATCCCTATTCACGTCAATCGCTATGCATTTATGCGCATAAATAATTTATTCGCAGAATTGTAGTTTAGAGATAGTTGTTTTACAACGAGGAAAATACCGTAATAATCATTTCGTTCTTATCGATGGTTAATCCGAACCGAAGTAAGAGAATCAATTATTTTGGGGCTTATAGACAGAGAAGTATACAGATATAAACGGAGATATACGTACAGGATGTTTCAAAATTCCCAATTTTTATTTTTCTCAATTTTAAAAGATTCAGATTCTCTTTTAAATTGATTATTCCATAATTAGGCGCATTTGCAGTTTCATATATTATAAAAAATAAAATTAGTTTTAATGAAATTTAATTTCAATTTTTACGAAATTCAAACTTGAAATAAAATTGAACAAAACTTCTTTCATTCGTTGCATTAAATTCAAGTATATGAATTTTACGTCAGGATTAAAAAAAATTTGAGATTTAAGTATTTTTTAAATTATATTGATGACTTATTTTACGCGCAATTAGTACAAGTGTCTAACAAATGTCGTAAATATGAAATAGGTTTTAGATCGAACATAATTTAAGGAAATCACTGAAAATTTTTAATATATTTCTAGATGTATTTTTTTTTATGTATGTGTGTTTGTGTATGTGTATTATGCCATACTGATTATATTAAGTAATTGTATGAAAATAGCATCAAGAACGTGTGAAAATGATATGCTATCGGTCGATTGATAATTATTATCTTTCATTCAAAAACTAATCAATTTTCCTTCAAACGGATTCGTTGTTAAACGAATGGTTGAGAACACCGTTTAACTTGAAACACCTAACTCGCCTGTAGCGCTGATAAATGATAACTCGTGAGATACCTGTTAAATCACATATATTTAAACGCAAACAAATAACATGTTTAAGATCTTATTTATTAAATTCCGTAATTCTGACGAATCTTTCTGACATTTGCGACGACATTTCTTAAGAATGTTGAAGTCCAAATTGGCGCGGCGATTGCAACATAAAAAAAGATAATGTCCATTTCTAGATCAATGCAGATTAATTTAAATCTCGGTTTAACTTATTTTTTTATCATTTTCTAATTCTTAGATTTAAAAAAAATGAAAAATTAATTTACAGAGATTTAGTTTACATGATAAAAATCGACACAAAATTGGCAAGACTTTATTAGGTTTTACTTTTTATTCTACTTCATTAGATTTAATTTTTTTGTCAATTACACGTGCAAGTGTCGGACAAAAGATTTATTGTGCTGGTCGAGTAAAATTTGAAATAAAGCTATACAGATTATTATTTATTAATGATTTATTTATATAGAGATATTTATTCATTGATTTCAACATTTTTCAGCTAGAAGGAAAAAGAGTTTCGAATTTTTTATTTTATCTGACAGAAATTTGAAAGAAATAGCAAGCATGGTTTTTACAGCAAGTTGGTAAACCAAACTGATAAATATTCGTGAATTTACAAATATGTTTTCTATAGCATTCGCGGCAGGAAGTTTCTGCGTAATAAGTGATATCGTATTAATGATAATGCATGGATCTTCGCATGCTCCATGATATTTTCTCATTTCCTCTCTCACTACTATTTACGTATATACATATAGGGTATCCAGAAGTATTGTATCTAATGCAAAATGACCATTTTGCGATATTCGCAATAATTATCGAGCTAAGTCAGACGAATGACCGCGCGGAGATGATTGGAGAGAAGTGATAGAACCGTTCGAATTAGTTTATCAAGTCTTGATAATATAATTCGAGACTACGTGGAGGTCTTCATTTGTCTTTCACAAATGTATCTTATATAATTTAACTTTTTATTTATTACATAAGATATTACTTATCATTTAATCAATAAAATTAATTTGATAAATAATATTTTATGTGACATACAATAACTTCTGTCGCTCGTTTATTCTGCCCCCTTATCGACCTTTCCTTTTTACTTCGCAAACACGAGGTTTGACGTGAATTACTTGTTATTTCGCTTTTTCCTCTTATCGGAGATTGTTTGGAACACGCGCTCTCACATTCGGCAGTTTGCTGTGCAACATTTTGCAATGTGACCTTAGTTATCAACAGGAAGAGAAAAAAAGATCGATAGACACGCTGATCCAAAGTTCATAGGCAATAATACAATTATATCTCGATCTCGCGATATGACGCCTTTCGCTTCGTCGTTCGCGTGTCTACTTCGACGAGTTTCAAGTGTTCTCCGTGTTGTTGTAAAAACCGAGATCCGCGTGAACGCGCCGTAAAACCACAAAAATTAGCGTCGCTTGGGCATGCCCCACGTTAATACCCGGACGTGACGACCGAACCTGTTGTATCGTGGGGGAAACAAGTAGTTTTGTCGATTTATTTTTGTATCGATGGACGTCATGATGGTAGACGAAAAAAAAAGTGGGTATATCCTGATTCCTGGTAACAGACGCTAAGATTCGATCAACGACGCGCCAGTTATGTGTGGATCGTCCTTGACGCGTATCTACACGAACAAACGTTGTTCACGTCATGCCAGGGCCTGATCTACCTGGCACGACTACTAAGCCTTACACGGTCTAGAGAAGGTGTGACTATGTTAACGTATCACCATTAAATCGGATTTAATAATGTCCGTAGTATTATTATTGTAATATTATTGACGAATAATAATAATTCGTTTCTAACTCTTCAATGGGTAATAACAATTGGTTATTAAAACTGAATTTGACTAACAGACATCTTATGTTCATTTCTATCAATGCAGATTAAAATTAATCTCTAACATTTAACTTGCTTTTCATCTTTTTCGAATTTTTAAAACTAAAAAGGACGAAGAGCAAACGCAAGATGTTATATAAATGTTTATTAAATTCGATTTAAGGCCAATTATTATTACGTCCGTTGATGAAGAAATGTAGAAACTTATGAATGATTTTAAAGAAGCATGTAAACGCTAAGTGAGTTGTTATGATCATGCATTGTCAATTTGAGATAAAATTATGAAAAGTATATATTTCTTTAGCAATACAGAACAACCTCAAGATTTCAAGATTTCCTTGAATGGAGATAAAATAATATTTTCGCGTAACGAATATACGTTTTGTAGGAAGTTGTAAATACATGTTATTAAATCCTATTAATAGTGATGTGTAAACGTAGTCTATCTAAAATTATACAGGTGTAAGACTGATAAAAAGCGTTTTTATTACAAGTCATTAATGTTTACAATTATCGTCGTGTAATCTTACACATTTCGTTTATCAAAAAATAGACGCATCAGGCGGCAAAATTTCAGAGCAAACTTTTTAACATTTTTATCTTCGCGAAAGATATAAATTAAATTAAATTTGCTTTAATATAATTTAAAATAACGTGACTTAGAACATAGAAAGTCTTTATATTTTTAATTCTAGTCTAGGAAACGGAAGAGGAGGAAAGGAGGGATATTTCGATCGTTACTGGCGTTCGATTCTCGGAAGACTAATTTTGATTGGCGTATTTATAAACAATATGGCGATCACGAGATTATTAATCCCACGGTTGCAAACTCGCGCTCCTGTTTCTTTTTTTTCAAACGATGTCGGTAGATCCGCAAGGCAGAAATATTGACGAGATCCGATCCTGCACGATCCGGGACGGTCGTTCGCAAGGCGGTGCCTGAACCGGTTTCACGGAAATGAAACGTCCGTGTTCATCGTGTGCGCACGCGCGCATTCTTTCTTTACTTACCAAATCACAATATGGTAGGTTACAATTATATTTGTGGTTAAATCCCCTTCAAAGATTGTACTGTTTATTTGGTTTTTCTCTATCCGAGCGACTATTACCAGATATCATACAACGGCCAATCGATTGAGGATCAGAAGCCAAAGAAGAAGAAACAGAAGAATGATCACACACACACACACACACACACACACAAACACACAAAGATAAACATGCGTAACAGTATGCACAGTTCTTGCGTCGAGGCGTACATACCTGACCTTTCACACACAATCTTCCCTTATTAACAAAAAAAAAACAAAAACAAAAGGAAATTTCGTTTCAATGGCACTTGGTCTCTTCTTTTAATGGCGCCCGACCGCTCGCGAGGAGCAGAATTCTAAAGGCCGACCGTATCAGAGGTTCGCCGCGGCAGCAAGTCCTCAACGTAGAGAATCGCGACTTGACTCATCGGAACTGTTCACTGAGACGCTACCATCCCGACCGTTCAATCGCGTAATTCTACACCGACTGCCTCCCGCCATCCCACTTGTAAACGACCTGTTCGCTGTCGCCTCCGCTCCGCGCCCCCCTTTCCGTGCTCTCCCCCTCTTTATTTCTCTTCGTCCCGTCTATAGACGTAGAAGAGATGTATACCTAGGGTCATAAATGTTCGAAACATCTATGTAGAATCATACATTGCAACAGAAATTACATCTGAAATTGCAAGTACTGGACAATGAAAACTTGTATAATTTTTTGTCTCTGTATAACGCATCTGTATTATGCGTATCCTCTATGTATAATGAAGATATTTTTTTACTACTTTATATATATATATATATATATATA
>VBVQ01005863.1:0-10759 GCA_011636635.1 Tetramorium simillimum | reverse complement strand
CATACATATATATATGCAATTTTTAAAAATTGAAATATTAAAATATCATCATGCATTCGATTTAATTGGCAAGGGCAGTTCAAAATTTTTCATATCTTAAATAAAAACACATTATTATTGATTATATAATCTATTAATATGTGTGTATATATAAATAGTAAGTTTATATTATCTCTTAGATGAAATTCATATTATCATCTTTAGAAAAGAAACATTTTCGATATTATCATGCATGTAAATCAAATGATGACGTTTATCACCAAACTATCTATAAAAAAATTTCTTTCGATCGTTGCGATAATAATCATTACAAAAATTATTGTAAGATTAGTGAATATAAATAATTAATTATGCTACAAGGAAAAGTAGCGTAAGATTATTAAGTCGAAATATTCTGTAGGAATAAATTAGCGATGAAAGCATATGAGTCAGGCAGTTGAGAATGCGAAAGTCATATATATATATATATGTGTGTGTGTGTGTGTGTGTGTGTGTGTGTATGTGTGTATATGAATATATAAAATCGTTGATGATTATATATACTATACACAATAGAAATTTTAAAAAAAGCAGAATATTGTAGCTGTAGTAAATGTCGTAAATGCAGCGTGATATTCGTTTAGTTTTCTCTCTGACATTCCGATAATTTCTCGGGCATTTGCATGACAGTATTTTATATATGTTCGTATATACGTATATGCACTCTCATAAAGATCCAACTATATAGGAGATAAAGAGAAATCTGAATACTAGAGTGTGTGCGTTCGTCGCATGCACTTCGCATAAAAAATCGAAGAAAATTGGATGCTCGTTTAACACATCAGGATTTCGACAGTTTTTTATCTCGCCGACAGTATTGGAAGTTTGCGCAATTTTATGCGCAATCAATAATTATATTTGTTGTCTTTAAGATGAGATATTGCTTGCTCGAAAAATATTATTGCTAATATCAGTTATAAATATATAAAATTATACTGTACTAAATCTTTTTACTCTTTATTAATAAACCTTATAAGAATTTCGAGTATCGTAATAGCATTACGATTATATCATCTCGTTCTAGAGCTAAAAATAACATTTGGCGGATAAAATTGCAAAGCTACATAGCGAAAGGAAAAAAACTGTATGAAATCCTGCAAATTGCGCTATGTGGCTCTGGCTTTTTAGTTATAAAATGTACATGATTATGCGAAAAAAATGCGCATGACCTTGTAAAGCCATTTTACAGCACTCTAGCATTCATTAAAAACTGCAGTGTAATCATCAAAATATGATAATGATACCGATACGATACCGCAAATGACGTGTACGTCTCGTGAAAATGCTGCTGGAAGGACGAACAAACCGGAGTATTTTTGTAATATATTTTATTAAAGCAAAATCCTTGATAAAATAGATTCAGACGTTAAAAATTAATGAAAATCAGAATTAGTTATCAAAAAATAATTCAATGACACTACTGTACATACAACAAAAAATAGCATATTAATATCAATTATATTTTATGTGTATATGTGAAATATGGAATATATGTATAATGCAAGTATATTCAGTGAGGACAAATGTGAAATTTAAAATGTTCATAGTGACTACCACTCTCGATTTGCTCGTATTTCAATACAAACGTGCGATGAAAATTTATCGTTGTTTACATTCAAACATGTGTACTGCAAGTGCACGTACGTGATACCTTCCGGCTGGCACATTACGGGACGTATTATGGTATTTACCGCGTCGAATGGATGTAGGAGAAATACCCAAATATGTATGCAGTGTTCTTGAATAACAATGACAAATTTCAAATCAAAGATATCTTCGATCGACTTGGGATTGATATAGCATCTCAATAAAATACAAGTATCTTCTTTATCTTTATGGTTCCTTGGGTTTCAACATTCACTTTCCCGGATTGTAGCTAAATATTAAAAATTAAGATTTTATTTTAAAACAAAATCCACTCTAAACAAATTAAATAAAAACTTGATCCTTTTGAAAGTTGTTCATTAATTTTAAGATGGCTTTTTTGTTTTTGTTTGATGTTTTTATTAAATTTATATTTTATTTATGTAAGAAAAAAAATAAATTCTTCACATCTTATGGAGATAAAGTCGAATTAAATTTGTCAATGTTATACGAGGACATTCTGCCCGTACATGTTACTTTTACTTTAAGGGACAATGCAGTTTAATCCCTTATTTGCCTGATTACCATTGAACATAAAAAATAGTTATAATTCAAATATAATTCGTTAATAAGAAGGATCTCAATGTTTCATATAAGAGTTATCTTTAAAACATATGTTTAAATTCTTCATTAGAAAAAAAGTCATTTTACTTCATCTCTTTTTCATCATCATATGTTTTCGAAGCTGACAAACAATATTGACTCAGGGATGGGGGAATTAAAAGTTGGCAACGAGGCATTTGATTGATGAAACTTGGAATCATCAGAATGCAAATGTGGGATTAACCCGCGGAGACACGTGCATCACGCGCGCTGCCGTGGTGTACGGTATATCTTCATGAATATTACATATATATACACATGTACACGAATATTGAAACAGATATTCCGGTATTATATGCATAATGTAATATACAGTATACATCGCGGTGGATATTAATAAAATTGTCACAGTCATAACGACGGAATCATAATGATAATAAATATAAATTCAATGATAAAAGATATAATAATGATAACAATAATAATAATAACAATAATAAAACGTGTACGTAGCGAGGAAAACGGCGAAAAAGAATTAGAGAAGAAATAAATACGTAAGAAAAATAATGAAATTGCCTAAAACTCGGCCAGGGTGGTAGGACGTTCACGGTGAGCTCCTCGTCGGAATCCTGCTGGGACCGTCCGCTCACGGTCCTGGTCACACCGATCTGGCTTTCCCCGTCGCTCTTGAACCTTTTCGGAAAGAACAGGCCAGCCAAGCAACACGATCATCAACAGTCACATTCAGCAACAGCCACAAAAGACACAAAAATCGTTCACGATAACTTTTCTGTACATAAGTATTGCGCTCTCTCATTCTCTTCTTTTTTTTTTACTTTTCTCTTCACACACACACACACACACACACACACACACACACACACTCTCTCTCTTTCTTTCTCGCACGTGTCACGCAGGATGTTGCATGTGCACGCGCATAAAGATTCAACAATGTTAAAACAATCTATTTATAACATAGCAATAATGAACTCGAGTTCTCTTTCAAGTTCGTCTTAATAAATGCATTTATAATTTTCTCGTTAACTCTTTAATCGTTACTTTAATAATTATCGTTATTAATATGTTCATTAATGTTTCGCGACGTAAACGTTTCTCAATTATTTTGATACCTTATTATGACAATTAATTAATGCACCGAATTATTTTATAATTAAATGAAGTATTTAGATGAAATTATTTTCTTTCTAAAGATAACGCGCGAGAAATCTTTAGAGACAAAACTACGTGCGCTACATCATGAAAGATCGCATCGCGTTGTATGCGTGCACATGCCGTTTATGTGAGAATATGCAGAATTTTATGAGCGATATTTATCATGTATCGCGTGGACAATTACATTCACTTACATCTAGTAATCACGTAGAAAGAAATTTGGAATGCAAAATTGCGCTCTCTCGCATGCCACGCGAAAATTCTTTTTACGATTAACAAAACGACGCGAAGCAGACACTTTTCAACAATTTAATCATCAGTGGCAACCGGAAGTCGTCAACTACAAACTAATGCTTGCAATTGTAATCTTCTTAGCAGAAATCCATTCCGTGAAGTTGAATTATCAATTTTAATAATTAAGGAGTGCTTTAAGAGTGATCGACGGTCCTTCTCGTCTACACAACTTGATTCGTTCGTTTCTCAATCTCCCAGAATGGATTCCTTCGCATTTTTGTCCCAAGGCGGAGCAACTGACGTCGAACTTGTGCATTCGATCATATTCGCGAACTAATAGATACCAAGTGAAGCAAACGTTTGTTTTCCCTACCTCGAGAAGATCTTGCGAACCAAATGATCCTGAGCTTGATCCAACTGCGGCTCATTTTTTCTCCTTTCGGCCAACTCTTTTTCTCGACGGACATCGGCGACTTTCCGAAAGATGAGCTGTGCACAGAACAAACGGAAGATATTCGTATCATTGGTTAGCTTACGCATCAGCGGTATTGTATATACATGTAATTTTCAGCGATAGGAAAGCAAAAGAACCAATCTTGGTCTAAACGATACTCAACAGCCAAGCGTTTTCGCGCCAGGGCGAAGATTGCACGGAAACAGCCGGCGCTGGGTTTCAGCTTTGACGTATTATGGACGCGCGTCATCTCGAATGCGCTCTGTGCATGGATCGGATCATCTCATCTCATCTCCCGCTTGAAAATTGCATAACTCGTGTAGCGCGCCTATTCCCTTTGAGCGAGACCGCGTTTCTGTTCTCTCTTTGTCCGCCACATCAACCTCACTCTGCCTTCGCCCCCCTTGTCCTTCGCTTTCTACGTCGCATTATGCGACAAATATTCTCTCGGACGGCGAATCCTCAAAATTCTGCCCCTTTCCGCCGGTTCCCGGCTGTTTCACGCGCGAGAAAGATATCTCAGCGCGTAAACGCGGCGCGAGCGCGCGCAAGTGGAACAGGTAGCGTGATGCACGTAGCGCCGGCCGGCCGGCCGATTTCCGCTTTTTTCCTCTCTTGCTTCTCACGTGACTACCAGCCACTCGAAATTATTTTTACAAACGTTCGTACTGCATCTGAATTGAGTGTACACGCAATTGCTATTTTCTTTCGTTATTTGCGCTTCGTAGAAATGTGTAGGAGTTTCTCTTTTTACTTGAGAAAAAAAGAAAAAGAATTTTCCTTCCTCTCTCTCCGTTATCGCTGTTAGGCCACTGCTTCACAATCCTTTTGCGTTATCGAGAGACCGACACGAGCCGTTTCACCGTGAGCTTTTGTTACCCGTGTCCGTGTGAACAAACGGCGCAAACGACGAACGACGCATCGAATACATAGACATAGATGCATCCTAGCGGCGCGGCGACGGTGACGCGATGGACCGACGCGACGGAAGGGAAAGGACGGCAAGGGTCGGTGGCGCAGGCGTAATGACGGAAGTCGATAGGTCTCGAGGAGAGATTGGAGAGGTGCGCACTCGTAGCAGCGAGCCGCTCGCTCGTTCGCGCGCGAGTGTCGCACATAACCTCCAAATCTTCTGGTGAGCGGGTCCGGGTCGATCGCGCGAATCGGTCGCGACACTTGCCGCGGGCACGAAAAGGGTGCAGGGTGGTGTCTTCCTTGCGCCCTCGACTTACACTATACAGAGCGACCGGGTGGAAGACGAAAGGGTATATGGACTGTCGGGAAAGGCTGCTCGTCCGTGCGAAAGGTTCGTCAAGTATACCGTCTTATCTTATATATAGCGTAACGTGATAAAGTATCGATCATATAGTTTAGATTATATACGATTATAAAGTCAATAGTCGAATGTATAGCATGTCCCGTGCGAAAATTCTACGGTGCGGAAAAAAAGAAAACACAAGAGATTTTATCTTTTTTTTTCTTTCTAACATGACATTAGCAGTTGTATCAAAGTGTGGGCTTTGACACGGCGTTAAAATTACAGCCGCTCGACACAATCCCTATAAAATTACTTTTATTACCCTCGAGAGAAATATGTGTATACAATTGTACAGTTGTACAATTTTACACTATAAAGTCGTAAGATGAACGTGCACGTTTAGAAAGTAATTTGATTAGTAAAAATAATAGAAGCTGTGCGTTCGAACGGAGCGGGCGACGTGACCGTGTAATAATTGATACGGCACGTGTTTCAGATGGGTCATGGATCAAGCCGTTCTGCTTCGTCGGCAAACATCCTTTCTACGGAGGAATTGACCCTAGTGGAGAACCTTTTTAAATCCATGTCCCGCAGCTCAGGTTCCATCAAACGCGAGGACATATTCAAACATTGGTCGATACATTTGGATGATCCGTTATTGCAGTTTGTAGTACGATTTCTCTGTCACGATCCAGGAAAGAAGGTTTCGGCCATCAACGGGGAGAACTTTGGTCGGCTCTACGTTTTCGCCGTCCGCGGTAATCCTGAGGAACGTACCACGCTGATCTTTGATGGTTTCTCGGAGGAAGAGCAGAAATATGAAATACCGACCACTTCGTTCCTTCAGTATATTCAAGCAACGATTAATTCTTACTTGCGACTACAAAAGAACTCTTGCAACGCGCATTATCTTACTTGGAGTAGCATCGGCTGCACTGTCAATACGAGGCGCATAGGGATGCGTTCTCGTACTCTCTGCGAGGACCTGCTCAAATATGGGGATGTGTTGACCGTCGATCAAGTGGAACCGTGGTTCGTGACAGCTGCCACATTTAAGAATATTCAATCGCACGTTTTCCAATACCTCTATCTAGTCTCTCAAAAGAAGGGTAGCGATAAGAATACGGGGGCGCGGATAAATGATCTGAATCTTTTGCCATTATGCAAGGGTTTGGAAAATATACCGCACTTTCCGAGCATATTAGGCTTAGGAGATGTTCTGTTCCTAAATTTGAGTCTGCCACACGAGTTACGTGACGAATGGCGATTTCTCTTTTCGAGCCAGGTGCACGGCGAATCGTTTTCAACTATGTTAGGTAGGATCGTGATGCAGGGCGCCACGATCATCATACTTCAAGATATGGACGACCATGTGTTCGGCGGTTTCGCCTCGGACAGTTGGAAGCTAGGACCGAATTTCATAGGAAATCAAACGTCTTTCCTATTCAAGCTCGAGCCGGAAATATTGACATTTTCATCGACGACATACAACAATCATTACCAGTATCTCAATCTCCATCAGCAAACAATGCCTAACGGCCTGCTTATGGGGGGGCAGCTTAATTATCCCGGCCTCTGGTTGGATTGCGAATACGGCACCGGCAAATCGAGCTTGTCGTGCACGACTTTTCAAAATTATGTACAGCTTAGCGGTAAGGAAGATTTCAAAATCAAACACTGCGAGGTTTGGGGAGTCGGTCCAGTGCTGGACGCGGAAGAGGACGTGCGCGAAATGAAGTCTGTGCTGGATCAAGACCCAACGTCCAAGGTCATGCTAGAATTGTCCGGTCGTAAGTTACACAGTGAGGGACTTCGCGAGGAACAACAGTAATTGTGATAAATGTAGAGATTTTTATGAGAACTCGAGCAAAGAGAAAGAGAGAGAGAGAGAGAGGAGAGAAAAAGGTAGAGCGAAAGGGAATGTTAGTTGTAAAGATATTTGCAGATATTTAAGATTGATTAATTGATTTTGCACAGAATAAAATCTATATGAATATTGTTATCGATTCTGATAGTTGTAATGGGATATATGCGGGTACAAGAAATGTGTTTTAAAAAAAACTCATAATTATATAATAAGATTTACTATGATATGAAAGAGTCCTCCCGTTTTACATGAGTGCGTATCTTTAAAGTTGAAACGAATTCACGTGATAGCGACGCGAGAAACAATTGAAACGCATTAACAGAAACGAATTACATTACGAAAATTGTTGTTGGAATTTGAGTGAAAAAAAGTTTTTCTTGTCTGTATGAATGAATTCCGTATACATTTTTTACAGACTTGTGTGAGGCTATTTATTTGTAATTGTTTATCTAACTATATTATTAGGACTTTTGTCCCCTTTTATAACGGCCTGACGTCTCTCGATTCGCGATTGTTTCTTCGATCATTCGATCATACTTGTCGTGCAATTTTATTATGTCGTGTATACGTGTATTTATTCAGTGCTATGATATTAAAGAATGTCGATTGTTGCGTGGCCTGAATGCCTATTGTCTAGTGCCTGACGAGTCGTTATAATTGTTAATTTATCACTTTCTCTGCGTATGTTGATTATTCATAAACGAATAACCGTGTGCCATGCAAATTGCTTTTGTTAACTAAGACTGTATAATCATCGTGTAAAGAATAAAAAAAAAAGGAACCGTGCAAACACTCTGATTGTTTGCTAATTATAAAGTCAAAGAAAATCACCGCGTTAGTATAAGGTCTATTAAAAGTTCAATAAACTATTAAAATCGATATTTTGTCTTGTTTGCTTCCCCACATCTTTTCTATCAATTTGCAATATATTTATAACATTTGCGAAAGAACTTTAATCTTTTTTTTTCTTTATTTTAAGAGACTCACCCGATGACTCAAGTTGTAAGTTAGGATCAGGTTCCTGGCGAAGGAGTTTGCAAAGGCTTGATAAAAGTCCAACACTTCCAACAGCCGATCTCGTTTGATTGTATGCAAATCGCAGTAGGTGAGCGCCCTAACGTTCGCTGCGCTCTGGCCGATTGTTGGATTCGTCCAAAAGCTGTCGCCGAAAACGTCGCCTTTCCCCAGTATCGCCACTACCTCGTCATCCTGTATGACCTCAAGGCTGCCAGTCACGATAAAGCACAGAGAATCGATGGATTCTCCTGTGTGATACAGTAGATCGCCGGGTGCGCTGTGCGACATCGTGAAATGCATCGCCAAAGCACGCAGACATCCGTCGGACGCTAATCTGAATAATTAAATGCATAACGGCGAATTAAAATTACATTTTTATAATATGTTATAATTTAATATTATTTAACTTTAAAAATTAAATCATTTAAAAGTATAAAAAGCCTTGATATCATAGACTTTACCTGAAGGCAGGATGTTCATTGAAGACTTTCCGGTTAAGATGCACGCAAATGTCGGCCTTCATGTCTTTGGGGCAGTAGTTGAGAACTTTATCCGTATCCAACCCCTTGGTCATCGCCCATGTGCTGACGACATAATCCATGACACGCTCGCTAAGAGCTTTCGGCACTTCATGCAGCTTCATAAATTCCCTTACGTTGTTCAACATATCGTGATACTTGGCGGTAGCGGACGTCATTTGTTGGATGATAGTGGTGACATGACCGAAGATTGTAGCGTACAATAAGGCTGATCGAGGGAGGGAGAGAAAGAAAGAGAAAGAGAGAGAGAGAGAAAAATTTGTTTATTTTGTGCAAAATATTTGCAAGTATTTTTCGTTTAGTTTTATCAAACGCGAACGATCGAGATATCCTTTCCATATTGGCCGCGATTTACCGATATTTAATTTAGATTTAGATTTCAAATAATATTGATATCCGTACCAGCGATGATCATCATGCAGATGGTGAAAATTTTCTCGTTGTCGGTTTCGGCTGCAACGTTCCCAAAGCCCACCGAGGTCATGCAAGTCATCGTGAAATAAAGAGCAGTGACATACATCGTGCGTCGTGATGGACCAGCTATTAGTTCGGGTGCGGCGCTGGCATTGGTCCACAAGTAGCTATACGGCGACTGGGTAACATTGGCCAGCTTCCATAGCCACGAGTATTGCACCCCATTGTCGGCATCCGATCTCCCTATCGAATACCTTCAACGCGAGGAGATAATTCTTACAAGACTATATCGAACCCATCGCACAGGCTATTGATACGATATCGGGAGATTACATTTGGATGCGAGGTACCACGCTGTTTCTCTTACGATTGCGTAAAGTTAAACTGAGGGTTTTTGGTTTCATACACTTCATACATCATTAAATGCTTCCAAAATTTTCGCTTAACTTTAACTTGAGCATATGTGATCCTTGTTTCTATATGTGTTTCTGTATAATGTTGTACGGTAATGATTGTATTACGCGGCGTATTCAATTCAGTCGCGGAGAAGTGTGTGTTACCTTGAATACGTGTGTGTACGCAAATCACCTTAATATGACGTACCAGATACAGGCCAGCCAGTGAGCAACCAACATGTAGAAACAGAGCAGAAGAATGAGCATCGCGGCACCATACTCCAGATAACGATCTAACTTGCGTACGACTCTACCAAGTCGCAGCAGCCGTACCACCTTCAGAGCCGAGAACAAGCTACCTATCCCGTCCTCATCATGGTCAAAGGCGTTAAATACATCGTACGGTAGACAGCTTAGTAGATCTATGACGAACCAAGATTTCAAATAGTTCATTCTGATTACCTGGAAGTGTTGAACACGTTAAGAGCCAATTTATTATTAATATGACAGAGCAAATGATTAATATATATATATATATATAGATATTTCCTATAGCAACTATTAGAGTGAGCAAATCAGGTATTTCATAAAACTGCTTAGAAAGAAATTTTGGTAAAGTTCAAGTTACCTTCGGATCAGATACCACTTCACCACCAGCACCAACAAACGTTGTGTGAAAATTTAATACAATATCGATGAAAAATATCACGTCAACAATACTGTCTACAACTAACAGGGAGACGTCCTCGCTAGTCTTATTCTTAAACGCGACGTTGTACGGCACCATTATGGCTGTGTAAAAAGTCAAACACAAAATGATCCAGTCCCAAATTGCCTTAAATGCACAGTAATGTAATAAAATGTGTGGCGGTGTTTTCGGCGCTTCTTGTCTGTATTGTGGCATAACATCGCCGCTTAGGGACATCATCTGAAAGAAAAACGTAATATTGAAATGTGTCACATGAAGAGAATTCTTTTCGTGCGAAGGATAATTACTGCTAATTAAATCGTAAAAATGATTCGTTTACATATACGTGTCAAGATTTATACATATATTTATTTAATTCGTTGATTTAAAGATTTATTTTGTATTTCTTCATAAATTTTACTTGTACTGACAGACATGATATGTATACATATATATGTATATATATATATATATATATATATATATATATATAT
>VBVQ01005861.1:0-10761 GCA_011636635.1 Tetramorium simillimum | reverse complement strand
ATCCTAGATCCACCAATCGCCTTGGTGGTGGCAGATATTTACCTGATAGGGATGGGCCTGGTGCTTTTCGAAGTACCTGGAATCATAAGACAACGGGCCGTGAGTGAGGGAGGTCGTGGCGCGGTGTCCGCCGCCGTCGCGGTCGTTTCCACGGGGAACGGCGCCCGAGCGGATCCCCATCGTGGAAACCTGGTCGTGCGGCGGTTCGTGGCAGTGAGTGCTGCGATGCGTGTGTACGGTCGAGCAGGTCGTACGGACGAATGGACGGATGTCGGATGAGAGGTGAGGCGAGAGCTGGTGCGGAGAGAGAGAGAGAGACAGAGAAAGAGAGAGCGAGCAAAAGAGCAAGCGAGAGAGAGTGAGAGGGGGGGTAGCGAGAGGGAGAGAAGGATAAAGAGAGACAGAGAGAGATTGGCCGTGTGTCAGTATCGGGTATTTGACGGTAGAGCCCTACCCATCGCTGATCCTTTGCGGTTTCCTCGCATGCATTACCATCAATGCCAGTGTCTGTGGGAAATTCGCGGCCTCGGATGTTCCCTTTTCGGTCGGTCAGTGTCATAAAAACAACATTAACGCTTATTTAGCAGTTAACTTTCTTTCTACCCGGACGCCATGTCACATACGTGCTCGGCCGCTGCCGGGCGACTTAGACGGAACGCTCGTGCGACGGCGTGCGCGCAGCCCGCTGGTGGGGGAGCTCCGGTCACGTCCAGGGACGTGGGGCACGAAGCTGCGTGGCGGATACTCTTCAGTTCCATAAATGTATACATATATACATATATGTATACGTATATGTGTATATATATATATATATGTATATAAGCGCGGCACTGTACCAAATTCTTTTCGCCACCAACTTCAATTCGTTGCGAGCTACACAAGCATAGGACACAGTGTGGCCAAGAATACTAGATGTAGCGGCATACGTAATAATTTCCGTCAATTATGAGCCTCCGGGAGACCATGTCCCGTCCGAAAATGCGTCCCGGTGAAGAGAGGGGGGATTTTACAATTGTCAACGCGAGAGCCGGGAGTTTAATTGTGTCGACCGTTAGTTCCCCCCCGGACATCGTTTCCAGGGAAGCGGCATTTCCTGGGCGGAATTAAATTTCGGGAGTATCCTCTGTAGTATCCGCACGCACCCTCGGCACCTCCACCGTCGCTAGTTACGTACAACGCGCGGCACGTCGTCGCGAAAATCGGCACGCACCTGCGGCGACGACGGCGGCGGACGGTGGACCGCGCGAGGCGTGCGCGCGCAACCTGGGCCGACGGCGGCGTCGCAGCAGGCGCGACGCGAGGCGTCGAGCGCCCGCGCGAGTGAGAAACTCCGCCGCGAGGCGGCGCGCACCGCTGACGCAGGCGACCCGAACGACGCAACGGAGCGAGCGAGGCATGTCATCCGTGTCGTCGTCGATAGCGATTAGCGAGCGAGCACGAGCGCGTCCTGTCCTGCGCGTTTAACGGTCTCGCGAGTCTCCGAGGAATGCCGCAGGTCTCGCGGAAGAGTAATTTAGCTGCGCCTGACGGAAGACGCGACAACGGAAGAAAACGACCGTCGCGACAACATTGCGCTCCATCGCGATTCCGGATGCGACTCGGAAGAGGCGTTCGACCAGGAAGAGAATTCGCTCGACCGGGAAGAGAGGCTTTCACAGAGATAAGAGGACACAGCGGCTTATCGTCGCCTCGCAAATCCGCGCAAAACGCTGTAAGCCGCAGGCTTCTCCTGTCTTTCGGATAGTTTTCACTTTGTTTCGCGTGCCGCGAAAGAACGCGAGATCACTGCGCGATTTTTTTTACAGAGATAGTGGCATATCGCGTGCCGCAATAACATTAATGTCCGTGCAGTCATTGTCATGATATTCAGTGCCGGTGACAATCTTGCAGCACTTTCTTTGGATATATTTCGATCATTTACTGCTCCAGTTTTAATAATTCAGTTCTTCAATTATTGTACATACTTATTGTTAGTACGAATTTATATACGTACTGTTTTGGCGTTCCAAATTTTCGGCTTGATTATCACTTTTGACTAAACTCGTTTATACAGCATTATAAATATCGAATATATAATTTATATGTAATTATAATAAATCATTCATGTAGAATAAAAGAAAATATCTGTAGAGTATTTGTATTTTTTTATTCTACAATTATGATAATAGAGAAGTAATATATGATAACATAATAAAAATTAATAATCTACGTGAATGTATTTATACAGAATACTTTTGATATATTTAATTTTATATCATTTTGTTTAAATATTCTTTAAGTATGTGTCAGCAAATAATTTATTGCACTATGTTATTATATAGTTACCTCAAAAATAACTTTACTTTAAAAATTATATTACTTTAAGATGCGTTTCCACCAAATAAGTTTCTATTTAGCATTGGCTGGGTTCAGTAGAAATGCTGCATTCGCAAGCACTGTTGTAAAAATCGTAAATCTTTTGGTATATGCTCTTAATCTTGGCTAAATCTAAAAGCATACATCAAGATTCATAAATTTTACAACAGTTGCGAATTCAGCACTTCTGCTGAACACAGTCATAGATTATGTATATACATTTATATATATATATATAAATTTATACGGAAAACTGTATATAAACTTGAATCTTACTTTACAAGAATTTAAAAGAATTTTATGCTTAAGAAAATTATAGTTTGCGACCAATGTCGCTGCAACCATGACAATAGAAAATATTAAAATTTAAATATTGTCTTACAAAGCCGTATATCATTTAGAAAATCGCAAGTAGAGAGAGGCAATGTTTAAAAATAATTTAGACATCTTTAATTATGACAGTAACCAAAAATCAGGTTATTTAATTCGCGATAAACGTAACCAACAATACAACAATGTTGCTATATAATACTTTTATAATTTATAATTTGCTTGCTTTCATGTTAAAAGTGTTTGTAAATGTCGTTATCATTTTACTTAACATTTTGAAGAGTTTTAGTAAAAAAACATATCTTCGTAACAAATAGATCATTATTTATGATATTACCTGCTAATATTCGCTTTTTCAAAAGAGGTAATTCAGCAAAAGCATTAACTAAATTTTTAAACTAAGATGAATGAAATTACTAGTTTAGATGCTAACGAATAATAAAGGAATAAAAAGAAAGTCAAGAAATATTTTATTTTATATAAATATAAATCTACCTAAAGTAATTAATTTAATAAATTGATCCAATAAATAGAAAAAATTATATTAAATTGTTCAGACGAAATAAAACATTATAAAAGCATAATATTGAATTACTAAAAATTTAATGTTAAAATATAAATATTTTATTTTTAATATCTTTAATTTTACGATAATTTTATCATTAAGTATGACGCTTTCCGTAATCAAAGATATGACAATAGGCTACGTGATCGCAAATCATAAAATCAAAGATGCCCGACGTTTTACATGTGATTACGTGAGTTTAACTTGACGCTAGCAAGGAAGCTGGATTTTCACAGCTTCAGCGTCACGCCGCGTCGCTGGTGGTCGTTGGCCGTTGCGTTGGATATATAAGTGTCATTCAAAATGGAATCAGCTGTAAAACTAAAATCTTATAGTCTAATTTAACTTTATTCAAAAATTAATATTTTATTATAAAGCAAAATATTAAAAATGAAAATGCTGAATATACATTTTATTGATTTAAATGTAATTTTATATTACTGTATATTGAGTAAAATACGAAAATAATTGAATTTATTCAATATATCCTAGTAATTTCAACAATATATGAAATGCTATTGTTTGGGCCGTTTTCGCGGTTTTTTGGTGATTTGTGATCATGCGTTTGGTCAAATTTTTTGCACAATACAGATCTTTCGAATTCCTTTATTTATCACAATTCCTATTAGATTCAATTTCTGTGTTTTCTTTACGATCAGCTTTCAAATCGATATTTTCCTCACTATTAACTCTTTCTCTTTTAAACAGTGATATGTCGAGGATATTAGAAATATTATCGATTCCCGGGCGATTCGCGATTGCGAGTCCTGCTATGCCAAATAAAAAAAGCGACGGCGAGGAAGTGGCGGCTCTGAGGCCAAGAAATCGAATGCGAACTTTGGAACTGCTTCGCGCACAGATGAGTGCCGTATTTTCCGCGTAAGAACTGGAGCTATCTCATCTTTCGCAGTCTCTCCCTTTCTCAGGTCTCCCTATCTCCCTGTTCTCGGACATGTCGCGCGAGTAAGGACGCGGAACTGCGGGTGAAAATGATGCGTGCTGCTCAATGACGACGATGACGAACCAGACGACGTGAGGCTGCCTATCTGCGGGAAACTATCACACGCACACACACATCCCTCTCCCTATCCTCATCGTATCCATATCCATCAATTGCTTCGGTGGTGGCAGGTATTTACCTGATAGGGATAGACCTGGTGCTTTCCGAAGTATCTGGAATCATGAGACAACGGGCCGTGCGAGCTACACAAGCATAGGACACTAATGTCCATTTCTACCAATGCAGATTAACTTTAATCTCGGTTTAACTTACTTTTCATCTTTTTCCAATTCTTAGGACTAAAAATACATAGAAAGTTAAACCGAGATAGTTAATCTGCATTGGTAGAAATAGACATAAATGTAGCGGCATATGTAATAATTTCCGTCAATTATGAGCCTCCGGGAATTCATATCTCGTCCGAAAATACCCTCCGAGGGGGGGATTTTACAATTGTCAACACGAGAGCCGGGAGTGTGTCGACCTGTTTTCTCGGACATCGTTTCCGAAGAAACTAACATTTCTTGGGCAGAAATAAATTTCGGGAGTAACCTCTGTCAGAGTCCCTTGATATCCGCACACACCCTCAACACCTTCATCGTCGCCAGTTACATACAATGCGCGACGCATCCTCGAGAAAAATCGGCACACAATCTGCGTCCACGGCGGGCGTTGCAGCAGGCGCGACGCGAGGCATCGAGCGCCGCGGCCTGCGCAGCCGCGCGAGTGACAAACTTCGCTGCGCGCGAGCCGCGGGGATCGGCCGCGAGGCGGCGCGCCGTGACGCAGGCGACCCGAACGACGCGACGGGCGAGCGAATGAGCGTGCGAGGCATGTCATCCGTGTCATCGTCGTCGTCGACAGCGATTAACGAGCGAGCACGAGCGCGTCCTGTCTTGCGCGTTTAACGCGAGTCTCCGAGGAATCCCGCAGCCTCGCGGAAGAGTGATTTAGCTGCGCCTGGCGGAAGACGCGACAGCGGAAGAAAACGGCCGTCGCGACAACGTGCGCTCCAAACGCGATTCCGGATGCGACTCGGAAGAGGCGTTCGACCAGGAAGAGAATTCGCTCGACCGGGAAGAGAGGCCCCCACAGAGACAAGCCGCGACACGCGAAGAGGACACGGCGGCTCGACGTCGCCTCGCAAATCTGCGCAAAATACTGTAAGCCGCAGGCCTCTCCTGACTTTCGGATGATTTCGGATAGTTTTCACTTGGTTTCGCGTGCCGCGAAAGAACGCGAGATCACTGCGCGATTCTTTTACAGAGATAGCGGCGTATCGCGTGCCACAGTGACATTAATGTCCGTGCACGCACCTGTCATGGTATCCGGTGCCGGAGAATTGTTGACAATCTCTTGCAGCACTTTCTTCGAATATATTTCCATTATTTACTGCTCTAGGTTTAGTAGTAAAGCTCTTCAATCAATTATTGTATATAGTACGAATTCATATAATTACTGTTTCGCTGTTCCAAATGTTTGGCTTGAATATCACTTTTGACTATACTCATTTATATATTATTATAAATATCAACTATATGGAAAATTATAATGGTAAAAAATCGGAAAACTTGTTAACAAGACCATTTTAAGTTTGAGATACCCGATAATAAATTTCTTTTATACAAATAATTCACTACTTTTTTATTATACATATATTTATTTATTTATAACTAGAAATTGTAGTAGAATCAATAATTATATTTTGTGTCTTTTTATACAAATTTTACTTGATTTGTACAAGATGCGTGTCAACAAAACTTTATTAACATTTAAGTACAAATTTGAGATATTAAATATTGATTACGTCCCATACACATATATGCAAGTCTTTATAATTGCAGAGAATTAATGCCGTAAGGTACAGAGCTACTAAGGAAGATATCGATATGGATACGAATTCTAGACGTGCAAGTAGCAAAAATTCAAAAGCGTATTCAAAAAGTCAAAAACTGGAAGATAAGATCAGATTGGAAGATAATCGCAAAATCGAAGAAGTTTTTCCATGGTTACCGAAATTCAATAAAGCCATACGTTCATGTACAGGAAATAGAACGTATCAGCATCTCGAAGAATTGCTTTTGCTCTACACCCAGTAAGATTATTATTTACATCAGATATCAAGATCCAATTCAACATTCACATACTAAATATTTACAAGTAGAAATTTCACATGTTGACAATTGAATTTGGAAAAGGTGTTTAAAAGTATGTGATTTTGTGATTGTGCCATATTTCAGGAATATTCTTTCTAGCATAGCAGGGAGCAATGTCAAATTTAATGATGAAATTAACTTAAAAAATCATATTAATAAAATGTTAATATACTTTCACTTGTATTGGCTTGATATAAAACAGGTATTCTTAATTCCAATTATCTTTTGGCTGTCTTACAGAATCGAGTAGAAATATAATGTAATTGCTAATCTTTTTCCTCTTATATTTTTCTCTCTTTCTCTCAGGACATAGCTGATCATAGTCAATATTTAAATAAAATATCAGCTTTGTTAAATGTGTATATAGACATGGAGTTAAAAACTACTTTGAAGAAAAGAACTTCTAGTCACGTTAAAGATTCTTCTGAAATTGTTGCAAAGATTCTTGCAACATTGTACATATACTTAAGTAAGTGTTAACAAAAATTGATTTATACCAGCCGCTGGATATGTCGATAGATAGTTGTGTCTAATATTAAACTGTTTACAGATAACTCGGAAGAGCATATTTCCAGGGTATTGCACAGAATTAAACACACAACAGAAAAATATACAAAAGTCTGCAATCATATATTTACGTATGTAAATGTTTTTAACACTTATTATATTATAATAAATAGATTTGTGAATATCTCGTAGAATACAACAATGATATTGAGATAATACAAAATATTGTATTCACTCTACACAGGAAGAGCTTTACTAATCTCAAAATAAAGACAACTTTTATAACCGAGCTAGATAACTCTATAAGTTTACAATGTATCAAGAAAATTCATACTGATCAGAACTGTTCAAAGTCGCAGGTAATATATGTTGATTTATTTTAATTTCTTTGTTTCATCTAAATTGTGAAGATCTTTGCGTTTAAGAAGTATAATGTGATCTTTGACATTTCGAATATTACTTTTTCAGAAAGACCAGACGAATTCGTTATTTCATCAGAGCAACTCTAATGGAGATATATCTGAACAAAAAGTTAAAAAGTGTTTAGATGGTTCGCGAAATAATAATTTGCTGCCAAATAATGAAAATAAGTCTTTGGATCAAATTTATCTGCAAAAAAAGGGATCAAAAAGCCTTAAACCATTGAAAAAAATCAGAAAGAAACCAGGGAAGCCTATAAAAACTGATTTAACAGGAGAACCTATAATAATTGATTTAACTGGAGATGATGAAATTCCTTGCAAAGTAAAAAGAAAAAGAACTAAACGGAATTCGGAATGTTTGAGAGTCATGAAAAACATCATAAGAAGCAAGAAGCATATCAATCCTTTGAAATATTCAGACAAGCTCGTGAATGCCGATGTTAAGGAATGTTCTAATGAAAATAAAAACTTGGAAGAAAAAGTTCGTTTGGAGTGTGAGGCATTAACATCTCAGGAAGAAAGTGCCATGGAGACAATAGCTTTATTCAAAACGTGCCAAAACAATATTGCAGATCAGCATTCTTTCAAGCAAGAATTACCAACAAGTACGAATTGTAGCGCGAAGCAGACGTCGCATAAATGTTGCAATACAATGCCTGATGTGCATGATATAATAAAAAAATTGAAATCTATAAATGATAATAGCTCACAAATTACGAAAATTATACAACAGAAAGTATGTCATCAAGTTAATGACTGTCCGAATTGTTGTATAAAAATTTGTAAGCCATTTATATCTACTAACAATGATATTAGTGTGACAAAAACACAAGGAACTTTGTATGATACATTTAACGATAACGAAAATGATATCAAATTGACTTGTGACACGAATATAATTTATATACGTGATCGCAATAAACGTGTTTATGTGGTGAATCATATCGATGAACGTGTCATGACTGTGAACGCTGAAAAAAGAGTACAATGTCTAGATAAATCCAATGACACGTGTACTGTTTCAACTACGTTTACCGAAGATCAGATTGTAGAGCCACCATTGTATAATCAACATGTCAATTTTGATAATGTAAGAATGAATGATTACGACAATGCCGTTAAATACTCCGAGGCTGCGATAAAGGAACAACAGAAAATAACTGATTGTGATTCTTCTGTATTAAACAATCGATTACATTCCTCGAAATCCTGCACGTTTGACATTAATTCTTTCGATATCTGTTCAAATGTGGAAGTAGATCTGAAAAGTTTCCCAAAAATAGAAGAATCTGACGAGATAACGAAGACTGATTATGTAGATGACCTGGAGCACATCAATTTCTTAAATAATATCCAAAGTGAAACTCTTCCGGAGGATTTCTTTCAGCAATCTTTTGAACAGCCCCAAATTAGTTACGACAATTTAACTGGTATACCAACTAAAAAATCACTCATGTATACTGATAATGATATTACTACAGTAAAAACACAGGACACTTTGCACAGTATATTTAATACTGACGAAAATGATGTCAAAATACCTTACGATAGAAATATAATCTATATGTTAAGCGATCGCGATAAATGCATCTCTATTACAAATCATACTGGCGAACACATTATGACTACAAGCGCAGAAAAGAGAATGCAATGTCTAAATAACTCGAATGACATATGTACTGTTTCAACCACATTTACCGGAGATCAAATTGTGGAATCCTCATTGGACAGTCAGCATGTCAATTCTGATAACAGAAGAAAGCGTGATTATAAAGATACTCCTAAATGCTCCGAAGATACGATGAAGGAACAACAAGGAAGAAATAATTGCGATACTTCAATGTCGGACGAACAGTTACATTCCTCTGAACTTTGTACTTTCGATATCGACTCTTTCAAAATAGACTCAAAAGAAACTAGTGAAATAATGAAAACTGATTTAAACGACTTTGAAAATATCAGTTTCTTACATAATATCCAAACAGAAACTTTGGAAGATATATTATCGAATGATACTACTAATTTTTTCTTACCTTTGAAGCAGTCTCTGTTTGAATTAGACAATGTATATACAGAAACATCTTTAAACGAAAAAAACGTCCTATGCAACAATCAAAATGATGCTATTGATAGTAGTATAGACCTGGTAGCCTCTCATTTAAATGCTGATAACACGTTTCTACGATTGCCAGCAAAATCTGATAAATCTGTGTCAGTAAAACGTAATAACTTTCACCACAAGGCCAAATACTTTTGTTAACTAATTCAAATATCGCTCTTCTAGGTTTCAAGAAGCCATGGAATTTCGATACTCTTCCTGATAAGTTAAATAATGATGCCTTAACTAAATGTTTTTATGTTTGCAAAAAAGAAGCTGTTGAAGGCTTTCATATCCTGGAGGATAGACTAAATCAATTGTCAAATTTTATATATCCGACGAAATTTCATCGAATTTGTTAACAAATTATTCAATATCACAAAGAATTCTGCCTCAACATCATATTACATGCAATATGTATTTTCGCCCTTGGAAGATTTTTCGACTAAGTTTCAAATAAGATTGTTAATTCAAAATATGGATCGTACATTTATGAATGCTACTAAATTGCAAGTTATATGTAGAGGAAATAGATTATTTTTATTCAAGAAATTATGAAGAAAGGAAACTTGAAGAGAGAAACTGCAGTAACAATAATACAGTGTTCTGATGTTTACGAAAAAATTCATATTGAGAAATCTCCAACCTTAAGAGATGAACTACAAGTTTATGAAGAATATTATATATCTCTGGATATATCCACTGAGATCTGCCGTCAACAAATCGCTTAATATCGTAAAAGGAATATTCTGTTTAAGCATCTTATGCATTTGACTAAGATATAATCTTATTTTGAATGAATCTTAATAGCAGTTTAAGACTAAATCACAATAATTATAACCAAGACCATAGACATAAGATAACAAATATCATTAAGAAGTAGACTGTCAGATGTAACAAATTACCATCCACTGAAGAAACATCTGAGAAGAAAAAAAAGAATCGTATCTATAGTTTTGCCTTCCAAACGCTAACAAAAGTGTCTATTCTGAATCAATATGGTGTTCGAAAGAGAGATGCTTTGCTACTAATAAAAGGTAACTCAATATGGACTCTATATTTTAATATATCATTTAAGATTATTATTTATTCCATTTATAAAATCTACATAGCAACATGGAAGAACATCAAGATATTACACATCTCGAAAGATTAAAATCTTTCTATATCACAAATATATTCTAGATTTGAGAAACAAATTAATAAACAAATTAAATTTTATTTATATATAAAGAATAAGGAAATTTAATATAAAAAAGGATACATTTTGTATACAAAGCAATATTCAGTTATATATACATATATATATATATATATATATATAGAAT
>VBVQ01005860.1:0-10763 GCA_011636635.1 Tetramorium simillimum | reverse complement strand
CCGACAGAGTATACGATAAAATCCAAAAACGCTCCGTGAACTCGACGCGACTTGGTTCTTTTGGTAACGTTAGCGAATATTTGACGTACACGAATACAGGTTGGTTACTCGTATTGGCATACGAAGTATCTTTCTCTTTGCTCTGATTTAATACGTACACATTAAGTATATCTAAACTGCTTAAAAATATGTGCAAGTATTCCTGAAATAGATTTTAATCGTCGCTACTAGTATTATCGTATAGTCCAAGTGCTTGTGTTAAAATGTGAAATTTCTTCCTTAGGAAAAATGCGATTCTTTAAGAATTACAATCAAATTACGAACTCGCTTGCAAACATCTCAAGCGCCGCGGGATGAAGTTTAATCACGTGAGCGTTATTATTATGAAAATTATTAAGAATACGAACGACGATTATCGATTCGGTTAGAGAATGAGAAAGCACGTCGAGTGTAAATAAGTAAGTAGTTGCGCGAATAAATAAGACTAATGTTTTGCGCGCGCGAGTTTTCTTCTCGCTCGTGATTAACATAAAAGCGCCGAGGTGTATTACATCTTGTTCGTACGGCGTCGGATATCGCCAGTTGAAACGGCATTTCCCGCGGCCCTCTGCACGCACGCAACACAAGTTACAACACGGCGTAGGTATCTAAATAGTCTGGCAACCTTGGCGATTTATCACGTCCAGCGGGTCTGGCTGCTTAGGGGATGCCATTAAGTGAATTGCACAGCCCGCTATCGATTTCCGAGCTATATCGCCTTATCCCTATGCCCGTAGTCCGCGAACCACACCATCTTTCGTAAATCCATACGGTACTCTGCTCTTCCCTCGCTCTCTCCTAATGCCGATAAGCCGCCGATAATAAGGTCGATCGGGATGCGAAACGCGCCAATGGCGAAGCGCGTGAGCTATTTTCACGTAGCCGTCAAATATGTTTTTCAAATCTTGGAAAAGCTTAGAGAGAGAGAGAGAGAATGTGCGTGTGTGTGAAGAGAGACATGTTTTTAAAACGTACATGTATAACGTTCGCACCAGTATTGATTGCACAAATAGTCGCTACCTTGCATCTGTCGAGTGCTAGCGAGAAATGAAGATAATTTATGATTGTACTCCTCTACGGCCAAATTTTCGGCATCGTGCATTCAACATTGTGTAGGAAGACCCTATGCCCCCAGGTCATTCAGTTCTACGAGAAAAATCGTTCCACGGTTCATTTAGTACATACTTTGCTTGCTTTCTAAAATATTTCGTGTTCTTTTGTTCTTTTTATTTCTTTTCCTTCTCGTTCATTCTATCGAGTATCGGGTGATTTCCTGCTCAAGCGTACTTTTCTTCATTACAAAGAATTTTGTGACGCGATGAGTTGCCCCGCGTGGAACTAGTCGACTCGTCGTCGTTTGAAATCTACACAAGGAGCGGAAATCTTTTAAGGTGAAAACGGAATGGGTCTCGTCCCTAGATTCTGACATTCCGCGTCAAAAGAATTTCTACCGAGTTGCCGAGTTAATTTTCATTGTGTGCATCAACAAGTGCTTGGAATCGAACATGTCCGGTGAATGTCCGTCCAAGAATGTCCGGGAGCGTCTCTCTCTCCGATAGCGAGACGTCCCCGCGTCAGCGCTGTACTGCCGATCTTATCGTGGGGACACGCGACGCGACGCGACGCACGCGTCGATTCACGACGCGGGGAAATACAGCCGCCGCGTCAAGGTATCCAGTTATTATCGTGTTTGCCGTTCAAGTTAACTCTCTGCCACTTCGGTACACAAGGCGGACTCGGCTTACTCGCGCGAAACGCGTTCGATTAACGGGGATAACGACGGTCGAGCACTACAAGACACAAGCACGCCTAAATCTTTTCGCCGGGACGGATCGTGCTCCGGATCATTATCAATTTATAATTTAGCATTTTATTGCATTATCTCGCCCCACCACGGTGTGTGTGTGTGTAATCGTTGCACTTTGTCCGTCTCCGCGAAGACAGTGGAATATCTCTCTTGATGGATTGAATTCTAACGCAACTCTTGAAACAAGTAGCAAGTATGTGTGTAAGAAAACATTTGTGAGTACGATTTCTATAAACTTTCCATAATGCACAACGATATGAAAAAGCAGGATTTTTTTTTTTAATAAATCGCCAACTTTTTGAGATTTGGAATTTTAGCAAAGTTACAGATACTTTACATATTACTTTACTTAATTTGTAGAAAATAGGCCGTTTGAGAGAGTATTACATTCTTCTCAATCAGTGCTGCGCGGCGTTATGGTATCCAAGGACACGGCGAACGTAATCATGTCTCGATATCTCTTTCGTACGATACATATACTTAGTACTACAATACAAACTCGACATTGACGAATTCCTATCTTGAAAAGTTGTCGAAATTATTCTTTAACATATATTTAGAATTATCTTGGCAAAATTTAAATTTCACACTTGTATTTTTTGTTATATAATTTACAAAAGTACATAAAAGATGATTTATAGTTTTATGATACGAATGCTTACGACGTAAATCGTAAAGATATTATTACAAAAGAGAAAGAAAGCTAGAAAGAGGGAAGGAAATGTGCGTGAGAGTGAGAATATATCATACGATCAGCTTTTTATACCAGCGACCCTTTGTTCGATACGGATGCGCGAGCGTTTCCTGTTATCGATACGTAAGCGCAAGAAATTGTCACAGATAAAAGTCGTGATATATATCAGTCATTGATTTCCAAACTTTTCTGTCGACGATTGTTATATACCTTGATAGTGAATTTCCATCCATTACATTTCAGAGAATTTATCTCGAGATATAAAACAACACTGTTAACGTTTCACGACGCGCGGTATCCAGTCACTTCCGATATTTTTTCCAATGGAAATTCATTACTCCGTCCAATACAATCGTTGATGGTAAACGCTGTAAAAAAAAAAAAAACAACACACATCACACGTTTCGTATTTCGACGTTCTTGATTTATATATAGTTGTATATTAATTACATGGTCCGATGAGAGATGCTTGCCGGTCTTTCTCCCTCCCCCCTTCTCTCTCTCTCTCTCTCTCTTGCGCGCGCGCGCGAATAATACAGGAATCCCCGAGATGAAAAACTTTTTTTCGATATCGTAAAACGGGGTCAGATTGCGCCGGGGGAAGTAACTATGCGCTACATTAAAGAAACTTTTTTAGGATCGTTTAATTTACAAAGTAATACAAGTTTCCGTAATCAAACTTTACGTTACAATGCACACGTGATTGGTCGATTACTCCCTTTCGATGTTAAATCATCGAATAAATTTTTTTCAAGCAAAATCGCATGGCTTTGTTCCATCAGAGTCTGTTTCGCTGCGCGCGTGTTACGCGATGAAACGGACAAGCCGCGTGTGTAGGGACGCTTCCGGTCGAGCTCGAGCTCCTCGGAGCTCTCTCGGGGCTCTCCGGCGCGAGATATCGGCTTTATACGCCGCGGCGAACGCACGTTGGCCTCCCTTTTAAAGTCCCACCTCGCAGTTATTTGCGTTACTCGCGCATAATACAACCTGCGGAACTGGACTACTTGCGCGCGGAACGTCGGCCGCGCCGCGCCGGCAGCGCCGGGATAATTCGAGGTTCGAGCGTACTTCTCCGATATTCGTCCGATATTCGCGGCCGGAATTCGAATTCGAAAATGGCATCCGGCATCGATCGTACCGGCCGCGGTACACTATCGCCCGAAAGTTGAGGCAACTTGGTCAGGGCGTAGCCATCTTGAAGCGAGATTATGCCAAGTACCCTCGCTCCTACGCTCTTCGCGGCCACATTTCAACTTTTCGTGATAGAGCATAAGGAAACATCCGAGTGCGGGGAAAACGCTCGGCAAATGAGTTGAGTACTCGTGTAATTTTTTAAAAGCAGTGGGAAGCGAAGAAACGACCGAGCGACCAGCGCTTTGAATGGCCAACGGTCGCGCGAGTGATTTCAATGTCTCTGTCTCGATTCATATTATGATATACACATGTTATTCCTTATATATTAAATATTTCTTCATTTTTTCACGTGCAGATATTAAAAGCCGATAGGAGACTTTACGCGCGCGTAACTCACAATTTCATACCGCGCGTACCTTTTTCAAATGGAAAAAATGGCGCCATGCCGTTGACGTTAAAAAAAGCGCGTGCGGGTTCCCTAATTAATGCGAAACATATGCATCCGTTCTTGTTTGCCGAGTACCGGACACGATTCTCGGATGTGAGGAGGAACGCACTGTGCTCGCCGCGCGTTTGCTTCGCCCCGACGCGGGTTAAAGCCTCCGAGGCCTCTCTTCTTCCCTCGACACGCGGCCAAGGAAATCAAGACCCGTTAGAAATTGTTCGACGCATCCGCGCTTGTGCATGTCCTAAGAACCGACGACGCGACCGCCGCGCCGCGCCGTGTATATAAAGTGAATACGGAATCGCGCTCCTCTCTTCTTCATCTCGGCGCTTCTTTCCAGATACGTTCTTCAATCGATTTTACAAGTTCAGATTTGACAAAAGTCTCGATAGGAGACGCAATTTCCTGCGTCAACAATCTCGTTATCTACTCGTTATCTGCATCCTCGCCGGTCACCAAGTTTCACACTAAAAGAATTTCACACTAAAAGAATTTCACACTAAAAACGTTAAGTAAAATTGAATGCATAAGACTGAGCGAAGCCTCCTAGGCAACTTGTGACCCATACTGAAAAAATTTTATTTTTATTAGAAATATATCAGTTCCAAATTAGTCGGCAAATATAATCGTCATGCGCAAGTCAAGCGGTATAATAGCAATGACACTTTACTGCACTTGTAGCGCACACGATGCCAAGCGTCTACGTACAAGGGGGCCTCTCACACAGTTTTCATGTCGCCGAGTCACCCGGCAAGCCTCCGGCCGGCAAACGCTATGAAAGAAGAACGACGGCTGTGTGAAAGTAAAGAAAGTGGGCCGCTCGAAGTAGTCTTTAACCTAGAAGCGTCGCGGTTCTCTTCCTTCCGCTCAGTGTCGCTCGCCGAAACAATTCGGAAATGTTGGCTGCACTATTTTACGTTGTTTGCAGTACATACATGACCCTTGTTTGCTTTCATCCCGCATAACAATGCAATAATTTATTGCGCGACATCTTTCTCTAATCTTGTTGCATTTTTACATTACACATCACTATTATTATTATTATTATACCATTAACGCAAGTTTTATCAAATTGAAATTTGAATGGATCGCGCAGGAACGAAATAAGATTGTTTTCCTAATCGATTTACAACTCCGTTGTAGACGCAGAAATCTTGAAACGAGAGAATGAAAGATGACGAAATGTCTCAATTATAGCTTCTTCTCGATACGTCTCATTCTGTGCCTGCAAATTTATTACTAAATTTACCATCTGTATTACACACATTTGCAATTAAGTCGATATTCGAGTCCATCAAAGCCCTGCCTCGGCGCCCTGACAAAGCGTTCGCGTATAATTAAAACCGTTTAAATCGTACCCTCATGCGCGACGCATTATACGTCGAAGGGTCAAAGCATAAAAGACACGCATATGGCGGCTTAATCCTCCGATTCCGTTCGTACGATAAAAACGAAGGGCCGTCCCGTCGTTCGCTTGGCGGAGCGCTTCGCGAGAGGAACAGACGATCGATCACTGGATTAGGAATTATTTATAGGCTGGCGCGCAGCGCGACGCGACGCGACGCGGAGCAAAGCGGAGCGGAGCGGCACGGCGCGGTGGCCTGCATCGGCCGTGGCGTCGCGTCGCGTCGCGCCGAGGGCAAAGTGATGCGACGGAATTTCACATCGCCGCGCTCCTCCGATCGCGCGTGTCACTTTTGCCGAGGAGCGACTGGAGGGCATACCGATATTCGCGTAATGCCGGAATGCAAATTAATCGCCGGCCATCAGAAGTTCTAGAAAGTCTTGTCGTCAAGGCGATTCTTACGAGCTTGGAACCCGGCCAATATCAATGTTGCCTTGTAAACTAGCCGAAGCTCGAGAATCACGCGCGTTCGATATAATAAAGACGACATTTTGTATGCCGACAACCGAGTTTCCGAGAATTGTTCTTATCGTAATTATAAAAGTATATGGAAATTAAAACGCAAAAGAGGGAGAAAGAGAAAAGAAAAAACGAAAAGCTATTCACAAACAATTCGTGCCACTACTGATCGTCTGCCACGCCAGATGATATTTATCCAACTTGCATATTTATGTCTTGATTTTACTGCAACTCCAAGAATGTGTGTTGCATGGAGACTTTTGCAAAACATTGCAACAAATGAGAGATAGTAGATTCATAGCTTAATGGTTTGTTCTAGCTTCGAAATGGGGGGAGAGAGAGAGAGAGAGAAGCGCGTCCTATTTAAACTTTAACGAAACTCGCGAGACGCATTTTTATTCCGGAATCGAATGAATTTTTATGAGCCCGTTGACTTGTGATCGATATACGTACACTCGATCGCGGATAGCGCATTTTAATGAGCGAACAACGAACAGAGCGAATAATCCTCTCTCCCTCTTCTCTCTTTCTCTCTCTATATATAAATATATATATATACATATATATCTCTCTCTCGCATGCTCGTTCACGTTTCTCAGAGATACAAAGTACATTATAAATGATTTTATATATTCGCCACAAAACGGAATAAATGAGTATGAAACATAAATCTCGTTATACGATAATGTTATCATCTTTTTTATTTTTTTCTCTTTGTCAATTGTGGTTTACGCCATTTTGATAATTGTCACTTTCATGCTCTATTTTGTCAAAACTGAAGCGATATTGGGGAGATCGTATGATATTATTTACGTTAGTATGGATTTCGACGACATAAGCGATGAAAACATTGCTTCTACCATTGATCACGTAACGTGATCGCAAACTATTTGGCAATCATTGTTTTGGATTCTCTCTCTCTCTCTCTCTCTCTTTTTCTCCCCCTCCCTCCCGCCCCTCTGTCAAGCTGATTCGTTAGCATTGAGAATTATCTGGCACGAATCCATCGGTCTGGCTTACCAAACTTTCATTCGTATTAAAAATCGAATTCTTTATTTTCTTAAACGATACTACGAAAAATGCGTGCGATGGAATTATGCATTAATAACTGTGATCGTTCTAATGATGATAGTGTCACATTCGCGATTGACACTGAACTTTTAAGCCGTTTGCTCGTTCTCCATCAGTATATCTTTTGCACGTATGTCATTTTTGTACATACACATCGTCAATATACTATTAAATTTTCGTTACGCTTTAATAATTATTAAGTAATCTCGTAATGACATCTCACCAAATATATGCGTATAACATTGCCTATGAATATTCGCGAATTAAAAACAAATTTCCGTTTGGAGCTATGATTGAAGCTATAATTATACATACGTTGTATAAAGACTATTGAAATATACGTTGTTATTAAATTAGCATTTCGCATCGAAATATACATCATCGGAAAAGACAAAATTTTTTTTCACCGTACCCGCGACGTTGTAAATAACAGTATCTGAATGTGAAATGTTTCGGGTTTTTCGCGACCAGATTGATTTCGTAAAACTTGCCCGTGAGCGCGCTTATAAGCTTTTGTATCTCGCGTAACTTTTCAAATTACTTTTTAAATTATCATACTGCGGGAGAAGTTACGCGCTGCGAAAGAAGAGAGAATAAAGTTACACTTGCGCACACAGGGTTACATGTCGGCTGGTATCAGTTGCGTAGCAACTGATTAAAAGCCATATTTGTCCGTCGAGAAGTGCATAACGAACGAGACAATACAAAGAAAGATCAGTGGCGTCTCCGCTAATCGGTAGCTCGGCACAAGAGACTGCCCGTGCCCGGAGACTCCATCGCGATCGATAAAGGGCTCCGTAATTTGTTTTATCGTAACGGCATCTCCGTAACTTTCATTTGTTGCAAATGTGCGTCTGAGAGAGACAGAGAGAGAGAGAGAGAGAGATTTTTTTGTGCGCAAAATTATAAATCATACAAGACGCGAAAAAGTAAAAATTGACAAAAAATGCCCAACGTATTCCGTAAAGGCTGTAAATTCCGAACATTTGTAAGTTTGAGCGAAATATGATAGTGGTATGAAGGCTTCGACTCGCACACTTGCAGCGGATATTATAACAAGTGGGGGCTCGTGTAACAATATTTGCCGA
Organism: Tetramorium simillimum; assembly: GCA_011636635.1. Lineage (NCBI taxonomy): Eukaryota > Metazoa > Arthropoda > Insecta > Hymenoptera > Formicidae > Tetramorium > Tetramorium simillimum. The sequence continues at coordinate 2,621 of VBVQ01005860.1, read as the reverse complement.
GCAGCGCGAATTTACTGACACAGACGTGACTCGTTCCGACACTCTAAAACAGTCGGTGTAAGCCAGTGGTGCTCGCGAGATTTTACTGATGCGACTAAAAGACCGCCGAGTTCGATACGACACACACAAACACACACACACCTACACTTAGATTATTGGAAATCCCGAAACATTCGGTAATCTTGGGCGATCGATTCGACGGTAGATTTATCTAGATAGTATCTGTGCGCGAAATCGCGCAGCAACATTATTGGCGGACTATAATCCATCCGTCTTTTGTCGATAAACTATCTCAGTAGGTTAGCTCAACTATTCGCAATCAAAATCCGCAAACTGTTTCGAACAATGAGCGAAATGTCCGGCACAAGTTACGCGGCGGCACGATGGTGCCTCGTATACCGGGTGTCCCGCTTGTCGAGGCATTTATATCGTCGTGTCCTTATGCAAAATCGTGGCCTTTATCTCACGGATATAGGCTCTTGATGCGTCAGTCGCGTGACACGAAACTGCCGCACGTACGAAGGATTCGTGCTCGCATATGACGTATTGCGATATCTCGGACGCACGACCGAGGAATATGCACATGTATCCTGCGCACGGTGGCGAATGTTGTTGCTGATAAGATTACGATAATGGCAGTCTTGGCTACGAACGTTTTCAAGTGATAACTCGATTTGTTAAAGTCGCTCCCGTGCGCGTTTTTCAAGTCTTGAAAATTAAGTACACACGATTATTGGTCTCAATTATCTCAACGAACAAATAGGATCTTGTCAATTTTTTTAATTGCCTTCTAAGATTAACATTTTCTTAAATGTTTAAAAATGTCGCAACACGATATATATATATATATATGTATGGACAAGAATTACGCTGCTCCCATACATATATATGTATAACTAATCTTTATCTCGATAGAAATAATCTTTGCTAATATACGCCAATATAATTTTATAATATTTTCTACGAGAACGTGCAGCTGTTGCACGAGAATCCGCTAAGCATGCGCGGCATTCGCAGTGCCATATCTATCGTAAAACGGCGCATTCTAGCGAGCAGCATCTGACCGCAGGAAAGACATCTTCATGACTCGATCGAAGATTGAAAAAAAAAAAAAAACTTTCACACTAATCTCGACTAGGAGGATATGCGCGCGCACGAAACTCGCACGCGCATACACGCCTACACCTTAGACTCGTTGTGGCGCACACTTGCGCGTTTAACACGCGATAGCCTTCTTCCTGAAGACGATTAACTTGCCGCGTACCGCTGCGTCGTGCATCTACGCACTTTCAATCATCTCTTCGAGTCAGGTACCGTAACCGAGAAAGTACTTAGATCGCGGGATTAAATTCAAATTAAAAAAATGTTTTAAACTCGAATAAAGATATTTGGAGTACGTGGTAAAAGTGAACAATTTCATTTCATTGACAATTGTGATATAACGACAGTGTGCGTGTGTGTGTGTTTATGAATTAAAAATTGAAATAATAATAAATAATAAATAATATGGAGGCAACGTGTAACTTTGTACGATGGTAAATTATGATGCATTAACCGATGGCACGGCGAGTAATGAGCACGTTGTTTTGTTTTTATATCTATCTCATTGTCAGAGTGCTACCTTGGAGTCGCCATATATTTGTGCGTAACGAGTAACGCGTAGTTATCGCGTGGCCTTTGTATTGCGCGCGATGTGTTTGAAAAACATGCAGATATATACTGAGACGTAATTGTCAAGCTCATTTCGTCAGTCCAAGTGTTGAGAAAAAAAGAACGAGAAGGTAGTAACCTTGCGCAGTTAAATCTCGCTGTATGAAAATTATGCTTCGCGCGGCGCGCATGCCTTTAAATTATTCCAATTGAATGTTCTCGCGAGTAAAGTGGAGAAAATATAGTCACGTATGGAGTATCAAGTCTTTACCTCGATCTTACGGTGTCGGCGCGTTGATACGTGGAACGGTATCTCGCGGAAACGTAGAATTTGGCGCCAAGCGGAAACATGTCACGTCGGCGTGTGGAGAGAGAGTTAGCTTACAATTAGCGAGAAACGTACACAGGCGCATTTCTATTTTCCGTCAAAGCGAATGTCAGCTAGTATCTTTTGACGAATCTACTCTAGCGAGGTAGATATTAGAGAGAGAAAAAAAGAAACGAAGGAGAGCGAGAGCGAAACGTAAACAGAATATACAATATAGTAGAGTGTATAACGATAATTGGTAAAGTTGCAGTGTATCGATTAAAATCGATCGTGCCCTAATTGCACTCGCGTCATAAAATTTACGGTCAAAAGGATTCTACTCGGAGAAACGCGGCACACAACAGTACAGCCCTGAGCGGGTACTCGGCGGAGGAGCGGAGGGAGCGACGGAGCAACTATTTAACGACGTGCTAAAGCGCGAGGCGGCGCGGTGAGCGGAGCGCTTTAGGATATGCATGGAGAGCGGAGGATGCTCGCCCGTTCGCTCGCTCCGCGCGTGCTACTCTCGCGCTTCGTCATAAATTTAGCGCACTGATCTCATTCCGCGGTGAATCCGTCGACAAAAATAGCGCAGCAACCGCCAACAACGCGCTCCGCGACTCGGATCGGAGCAGCCACGCCGCAGCGCCTTGCCGCCCCCCCC
>VBVQ01005859.1:0-10760 GCA_011636635.1 Tetramorium simillimum | reverse complement strand
AAAATATTCCTATTTTGCAAAATGGTAGTAACATAACTTTAAAATCGATTAACATAAAAGGCAAAAAATTTTCATAAATTAATACAGACATGCACTTTTGATAGCATTTTTCAAATATTGCTTCTCACATTATTTCAAAGTAAAGATTTTAAAACTGTAGCAATAGATTTAAATAATTATAATGTATTTTTCAAAACAATTTTACACTTTAACACATGGCATATCGAACAATACGTATTATTCAAGGGCAATTATTTTATCTGAAATTTTTACAGCCGAAGAAACATTTGATAATTGCTTCGTTATTAATTGCGAGGTGTCGGTAGGATATCTTTGTCAAAAATTGTTTCTTGATGTTCCTAGTCTTAAAGAAATTACATCATGCAATATATGTAACTATATGCAAGAAAAATCGTTTCCTACTATACAAGTAAAACTTGTTGCATTTTGAAGCTCCAAATGTTCTTTTAAATAGTTTCATTTTAAAACTAAAAAGTTGTCATAGAAAAATCAATGAACTAGAGAGTGCAAAATGTACAGGAATACAAAATACAGATTACAAAAATTTCAGAAGTTGGTAAGTAGCTAAAATTAATAGTAAGACAATATTTTTCAGTTCATACATAACACTATTATATTTATTTACTATTATTATATTCACATTTTTAAAATAATAAGACATAATGATATTTAACTAAATATATATAATTTTTATGTCACTTAAAGAATTTTAAAGCATAACACGAATAATAATTAAAATGTTTTGTAACATATATTATTAATTTTAAAGCATAACACGAATAAAAATTAAAATGTTTTGTAACATATATTATTAATTTTAATTATTTTGTGTATCAACACATATTACCGTTTAATAATTTGTTTCTTTTCTTTGCTTTCTTCAGTTATTTGACAGTTATGTATTAACTTTTCCATCATATTGGTACTTTTACATTTATTTTGAAATGTAAATACTTTCTAGTATCTCACAATCCAATTTTAATTCACAATGTATAATAGTTACTTACTATAATAGTTACTATAACAGAAACTTCACCATCGGATTGACAGGACAAAACACTACTGTTGCGGCTACTATTTGAAGATTCTGTTGCGTATATGCTGGTAATATTTAGAACAAAATTGAATTTTAAAACAGATTTGAATAAATACTTTAATAATTTATAGAGGACATAAATCAATTCAACTCTTATAATGAGTAATGATTACATTTTATAGAGATTTTCTTAAGACATAATACTTGTAGAATGATACTTGCATAAGAGGAGAATCATTACGAAATAATTCATTCAACTTTACACGGAACATACAGAAATAAGCATGGACACAATTATATATGCGTGCGGATTAACAATATCATGAAATTAATTGATATGACAAATATTATAAGAATAGATTATTACATATAAATATAGAAGCACAAGACAAATTAAATAATATTAAGTTCAATACAACGGTTATACAAGAATTAGAAATGATCCGTTTATACATAAACGAAGTATAATATCAACGAACGTTAAATTCAATATAAATCATAATTTAAGAAAACAAGAATCATTTATCGAATAACATAACTGAATATGGCGAGTAACAAATAAGTGAACGAGGAATCGACGCGTTTGTCATAAAACGTTACAGATCCACGTAATTTTATTACAAATGATTAATCTTAATAGAAAACGCAAAAACGAACAAATATACAAAGATCGTGAATATAATTATAATTATGACGAAAGCATTGTACTCATCCGAAGAAAAGATAGGAGTTCCCCTTTGTTATCGGAATATTATCTTCATATAGCGGTTCTCTCCTTTTAATTGCTTCCTGGTTAAATAACGTCTCCTTCCTTTTAGCTATTTCCGAATTCTCGCACTCAATCAAATGGATGCATGACCGTAGGCAGGTCTGAGATCGCTAGAATATTAATGAATCCTCTCCACGAGGATTGCTTGCTGGGTTGTAGCTACTCAGATAATAAGTACGTGAGAGTGATAATCGCTTAAGTTTGCACAGTTTATGGATTATCGCCGCTCTTACAAAAACTATTCACAATCAATAACCGCGTGGAAACTACTAAAAATATCGGGTTATTGCAAATTATATTCACAAGACAATGTTCGTGTGCCAATTCGCAAATTCAACTGAAAAACAAACGATCGCTGCGTTTCGTCGCTGCACATAATTAATAAATTCGTTTCCGTTGCCTAGCAAAGGCAGCGCCTCGATCCCAGACTGCATATATGAGCTGGTCCGAAAACACTTATAGATAACGAATGATCAAACAGATTCAATATTGTAAAACTTTCTTTTCAAACTCGATGTTACAAATCCAGTTGATGAAATATTGTGAATGATGTTTGTGACGGCCTGCCGCTACATCGGGCGCCGCTGCGGGCGCGCGCGCCCGTAGCATAGTTGGAGGCGCTGCCGCTACGCGGCGTGTGGCCCTAGCTCTTAACTCGTATTAAAAATGCAACGACCTATGCTATATAAGGACCACCCGCGGCATGCTTTCGCACGCCTTTTCGTGAGCGTGTGCTTTTTGCCTTACAGGTCCGAATTAGTAATAGGCGATATTATGAAAGTTTTGTATTAATTGCTTCGTTCCGATTAAATTTTATATATATATGTATATATATGATCATGTTTTATTTCTAATATGAAACTTACATTTTATGTGGAAGGTTATAATAACCGATCTTCCACAGAAAAATTTTGTTATTTTGTCGAACGAAACGGATACAGAGTTTCGTTTCGACCGCTGGACGGAGGTGCCAGAATCGCTCAGAGAGAGCGAGAAATTGATTAATCGAGAAAGAATAGTGAATGGATAACGTGGTCGTGGGATGGGCGATACTAGGTGTAAGAAATAAACGACGATCTTCGACAAATCGCACTGGAATATGCTCGGTTTAATATAGTCCTTTAGTGTCAGACGTCGATGATTGCCGTCGAGAATGATCTTTCGCGTTTGCCGTCACAATTGAGAATACGTTTAAATCGCCGATTTGGAAGAACGCTCTTTCCAATCTTACTCGCAAGACTCGAATGTACTTGCCGCGGAGAAAACTGTCCCTTTTATATCTATTGTTCGAGCCTAATTAAATAGAGAGAAAGATCAAACGTCGCCAATGGACAGTTTTTCACGATCCGAGAAGAACGAAAAATAAAGCGATAAACAACTGCGGGCGCCTGAAAAGCAGTAATGATTCAAACAAATTTGAATAATAATCCTAACCGCTCCCACGGCCAAATATGATGTTCACACGAACTTAAACAGAGTTCAAAAATAACAATTATTTTAAGTGTTCACCTAATAAACGATTTCTATTTTCGATAATGGTATTTCCAACTCGTGAAAGTTATTATTAGCCATTGAATGAACTTTTTCAATATTATTAAATCTTTTTGAGTACTGACGTTCTAATTCAAGTTTAAAATGAATATCTATTTCAGTATTTGGTTCCGAGCATACTTAATTTGTTTTTTTAGCGTATTAACAATCGGAATCACTTTACTACCAGTAAGATAATGCTCACTGCATACAATTTTAGTAGTTTCGTCAAAAGGTTTTAATAATTGAACAAAGTGTTTTGCAGCTTGTAATTCAGTTGCAGTCAACATGCATTATCAGTGCTGTAGGTTGTTGTAGAAGAATACCACTTACTTTATATGCTAATTCAATAAACCGTTGAAGCATGTCATAAATCGAATTCCATCGTGTTTCGACACTTTGTATTAACTTGAGATTTGACTGAGCTCGCAGTTTATCTGCAGCAACCACAGAATGTTTGAAGTATGTAACGATATTTTTAATTTTTCTACAGAAATCACTAACAATAATGTCATCTTTAATAATGTTTGATGGAATTAAATTTATAGTATGCCCAAAACATGGCAAATGTTTTTCAGTACCAAATACTTCTGTGATTGCCTTTTTCATATTTGCCGTATTATCGGCTATAACAGTTACAACATTTTCTGCATCTATATTCAAATGTTATCTGTTATATTTTCGTTTTCTTTATCTCGTTTAATAGAGATATTATTGTATCTGTATTACTTCTGTTTGTTTCGTTGTCTTCTATAACACGAAAAATAAGATCATTAATACAGTTATGAAGAGATATCAAAATTAATATAACCGTTAATAACCGAGCAATTAACTGTTGCTGGTTTTGATTTATCAAGGTTATGAGCTATAATTGTATGTATATCCTTATACTATACATAAAATCATTCTAGATGATATTACTTTATTTTGTCATTTTTTTGTCATCACATTGACATGACGCTTTACATTTATTATTCTTCCTGATGCAACCACACAACCGTGTGATGCACATCCCTATACTACAGTGGCATCGATAGTTCGATAACGTGATTGACGACTTCTGTGGTGAATCACATTTTGATTTGATCTCAGGATTACATTTACAGTTTTTTTTATATGTGATCGCATTTGTCCTTCTAATTTTGTTATGCGCTCTTCTAATGTGGGTTCTTCTCTAGGACCATCTGCGGCATCCATCCTTGATTTATTTTATTATCTTCCTTATGGTACTCGGTACAATGTCGAATTCTTTCACCTCGTCGCTAAAATTGTTGTGTCGGATGATAGTCTTACGGATTTTTCTATATAATATGCGCTTCAGATATGTTCGGTCAGTCGAAATGGCGGATCAAGTATATCTGCAAGAAAATTCTTAGAGACAGCACAAACTGTCGACGCGACACTCTTTCACTCGGTCTTTAAACTCTTCGAACAGCGCAATTTGAGACTTCATAACACCACCGGCTTCACGAAAGGGGAACATTGTCAATCATACGTACAGCATTTCAAATATTTATTCCAAGGAACAGACAATGAATGCAATTCAGATACAAACTCGAATGTTACCACTATTTCTTCGTGGAATCCTAAATATCGACAATTGTGAAAATAATAGATAAAGAAAAATCACCTACATTTTATTTGACGAAGCAAATAGAAAATTTACGTGCTGTAGCTGCTTCGTAACTTGTAAATTCATGTGTATAAATATATTGTTACGAATTATTTATTATGAAAGAGAAAATTAAAAAAATTAAGAAAAATTTTTAATTAATATATAAATGTATATATAATTTACCTGTCAGATTTTCTTCTTTCCATTCCTTTCAAGTTCATGTTGCAGGAGTCACTTTATTACAGAAATCATACATTCGAGACTTACAAGTATAAGGTTTCTTTAATAATCTTTTAATTGCGAGACTTATATAACGTAATACATTTATAATGAATTTCTAATTATTATATTATTTACGAAGAGTATTTAGTAATATCGTCATTTGTTTTTCTCTTATAATGTGTATTTTCTGACAAAATATATCGCACAATACAGATTCTCCTTAATTAAAAAAAAACGAATAATCGTCTCTTGCGTTCTGATGCTAGCATGAAAAGTAAACTAGTTGGTCACCGGTTAGATCTACAAACTACAATATATTAGTAGAATTTACAATAGGAGGAAGAGATATTAATTAGTTCCTCTATATATCAGAAGAACAATAAATACAATCTGTTATAGTAAGTCAAGGACTATACAATAACAGGAGCTTTCAATTAACGATAAGCCTACGTATTTAGAAAGCGATAACGGGTGTGGAAAAGTGGAAGATCACTACTAGCAAGCTGTGAATTTTAAATGCTTCCCTCATCGTAGTAAAGAGAGATGTTACGATTCAATTATCATTTTAGGATAAAATTGCAGAAAACTAAGTGTAAGAGAGAATGTGTAATTTTGTGAAAATGTATTTTATCAAAAAAAGTATATTTAAATTCAAAGTAGAACTTGTTTGAGTCTTTAATAAATTTATAAGAAAAAAGAGAAAGGAATGTAATGTTTTTATTTATTGAATTTATTAATAAAATTATCTAGCAATATTTTTAATGGTTTTTGTTACTTAACATAATTATTAGAAGAAGGTTTCAATAATAAGAATGAATTCTTATATATATATGTATGTTGTATAATTCGAAAAAAAAGAAAGAAAAAATGATAAACAATATATTACATGTATTACGTAAAGAAAAGAATAATGTGTTACAAATATATATTTGAGCGAAGGAAAGATTGGATTAGGGTGGACGAGCTGTGTATAGTTAGAAACTTTGGTATAAGCAATCCCGCTGGTCGAATTAATTGCCAATTAAGTTATTCGGAATTTGGTCGGAGTCATCCAAAGTTTAATCATGGCTGCAATCGAGTAATTATCGAATCTATCGATACATTAAGATGATTATAAAGACACTGAAATCCTCAATGCAGCGTACAAAGAATTACAGAATACAGTGCCCATACGCATATACATATGAAGAAATAACGATATTGAAAAATTGGTCAAACGCGACACTTTGTCTGTGTTATATCTGTTAATCGAGCATGCCCAGAATGGTTTTTAATTGTTTAAACTCGGTTGTGTTGATTGAGAAAGTAAATTGGGGCACATGCATGCGTCCAACTTTTTGATCCTCTTCAAAAGATCTGATTTGTTCCTGAAAAAATTCTAGATCTTGAGTACCATCTGACTAGGAAAAAGAATTCTATCGACGCGGTTCATTCGATTACGAATTATAATACTTTTCGTGTTATTAACGACACAGTATCTGAATTAATTACAATAAAACTTTACTTAGTATTAATATTTTACATTTTAGTGTTCTGGACGGATAACCCTAGTAGCGCAATATATTGACGCAATATTGGGAAGTAATGTAAATTCATTATTATTATGGGATAGAGCAATCCTTCAATATTTGTCCAATATTAGAAAGTAGACGCCTGCTCTCAATGTATTGCCAATATACTGTGCTACTAGGGAATGTTTATAACTAATTGAATTACTTATCAAAATCTTTATGAAACACATCTTGTATAGGCTCATCGTTTTTTCTTCCTTCTCACGATAAATTCGAACAAAGTTCGTCTGTGAATAAAAATTTTAACATGGCTCGTATCTTTTCTTTGTAGAACGCACTATGAGAATTCACGATTGTATTTTTCTGGGGAAAAAAAATTCGTATGCACATTATTATATTACGTATATATGTACGTGCGTGTGTGCATGTCTGTATGTATTTTACAATACTTTCAAATTTATTTCTATAATTTTCTTTTGTTTCCAAATCCACATTAAATGTGTTTAATTCTCTTAGATCTTTCAGTGGAAACTATTTCGTATCTAAATTCTGCATCTCGCCTCTTGATACATTTCCTGATATATCGGATATACTGGTCAAAATGTTACACATTTTGTTCGTAATTTCCTTCATGTCGTCCAAATGTGATATCATTTTTTCTGAATTATTTATTGGTTGTATTTGCATTTCCTTTATCTCGTTTAATAGAGATATTATAATATCTGTCTTACTATTGTTTGTCTCTTTATCTTTTATAACACGAAAAACAAGACACTTATAAAGAGATATCAAAATTAATATTGATTAAGCCTCGTCTACAATAGTCGCATAGGCTGTGACGTATGTCATAAGTAATTAGCCAATATAGCATTAGCCTGGTAAACAATTTTTCATATGAAAACATATATAAGTCTTTATAAATATGTATAAACATGTATAAAAAACATAAAAAAAAATATATATATATATCCAGGGTGGATCATTTTAATCCGTCCAGTCGAATATCTCGAAAACCAAACCCGGGAGAGAAAAATGTTTCAGACAAAAGTTTGGTTTCGAGGGGGCCATAAGATGGTACCATGGGTTTGACCTTGAAGAATTATTTTAAGGTCACATGAAGGTCACTTCAATTTTTTTAAATGGCATCCCCTATTTTTTATTACATATTCTTGTAGCTAACCTCGAGAGCTTTCCAAAACACTATAATCGAATGTTTCTTCATTGAGTACTTTTCGAGTTACAAAGCTCCAAAGTTGCAGTTTGAAAAAGTTTAAAATATCTCGTAAAGTATTCACTTTCCGATAGTTTTATCTTACATGATTCAACTAGTCAAGGCAAGATCTGGACATGATCCAACCATTGAAGGTAAGATCTAGGCATGATGTAGCCAGTGAAGGTATGATCCGAGTATGATCCAGCCAATTAAGGCAAGATCTTTATCAAAGGAACTGTTCAAAATTATTTCCATTGCTTGCTTATGGCTTGAATACATAATTCCAACCTATTTTCGAAGTGCCTAACCGTTTTGAGTAAGACAGCTCGCGGTATATTTGCGCAAGCTACTCTTATTCTCTCTATCATATCTTCTCTTGTAGGCGCATGCTCATAAACCACATTTTTAATATACCCCTATAAATAAAAATCAAGTGAAGTCAGATCAGATGATCGTGGAGGCCATGCGATGGCTCCCTCGTCGCCCAATCCATCTGCCATTGTATTCTCGATCTAGATAAGCTGTCACTATTGCCGCATAATGAGGTGACGCCCCCCCGTCCATTTGTATCCACATTCTTTGACGTGTATGAAAATCAACGTCTTCAAACAATTGTGGTAAATAATCCCTGAGAAGTTCCAAAAAATTTACACTATTAACATTTCCTTCAAAGAAATAAGGACCAATCAAGGAACCGTTTATAATACCACACCAAACATTCACACTCCAGCGATGTTGATTATCTTCTTGTCTATGCCAATGTGGATTAACATCCGACCAATAATGGCAATTATGTCTATTCAATTCACCATTATTTTTGAACGTCGATTCATCAAAGAACATAACATAATAGAAGAAATTCGGATCCTCTGTTGTGCCCATTGACAAAATTGTACACGCAACGGCATATCTGCTTGAGTAAGAGCTTGTGTTAACGTGATATGGTAAGGATGGTACTTCATTTTCTTCAAAATTCTTAAGATCGTTGTTCTCGGGATACCAATTTCTCTAACCATAATACGACTACTTGTATGAGGATTAAGATGAATGAATGTCAAGATAACGTGCAAACGCACATCATCTTCATCATACTCATGATGTGCTCTTTGATGTTCTAAATGACCTTGGCGAGCTTTTAGTTCGAGGTCCCGGATTGTAGTATGATTCGGATGTTGTTCTCTTTCGGGGTAACGATTCCGGTAAACTCGCGAAGCTTCATGATAATTTAGTTGACATTCTCCGAGAACAAGGAGAATATCAACAATCTGTGAGGGATGATAATCAGCCATGGGTATTGTCGGCAGACGTAAGCCTCTGATTGTGAGTAATAAAGTTTGATACTCCGATCAACAGTGGAAGATTTTTGTAATCAATTGATTCCTAAATAGTGACAAATATTTTATTATATACTTTTGAAAATGCGAAAGTATCATCATTTTCTCCATGATTTTTATTATATTGTTACGTTCGTGATTGATTTTTCGGACGCTCTTACGATTGATTCGTGGATACAGTTTTGTTGCTGTATATTGCTGTGAATGATTAACCTTTTTCCTTGTCTAATGGAAAATGCGACGGGAGTGCTCGCCCGTATTGTAGGTTTCGTCTTTTTCCTAAAGATGGTTGGTTTCGCTATACTATCACGGCGTTTTACGTAGGCGCTAATAGGCAAGGGCCGTGTAGGTATTCTAGCAGGCACTACTGGGGTCGGAGGCGCCGGTAGCTATTCCACGGGTTTTCGTGGAAGGGCTGGTACTGATCGAGCAGGGCTATTTTTTGTGAAAGCCCAATAGTCCGCCTCAGCTGGTTTGCGAGGAGCCTCGAATATCAGTCTTGGAGGACTGTTCTCGAACGGAGGCCAGCAATCCGAAGCCGCAGGAGGAGGGACCTCCGTAGTGACCTGGAGACTCAGTGCTCTCTCGAATATACTGGGATCAAATTCCCGAGATCTGTGAATCAATTTTGACCCCGAATTTGGATTCAGCACGTCAAAATACATAAGAAATGATGGGTCTCTTCTTTGGTACAGACCACTTTCTTATTTTTGTGTGCCTGTGTAATTAATTATAAAATATTACTTACCTTCCTCCTATGGCGTGAGATAGCCACTGGCCTCTGACTCATCTTCACTTTGATTGATCTGAGTTTCTTGCTCCGTCACATCAGTGTTTTCAAATGACGTCAAATTGAACGTAGCATTTTCTTCCGTTCTAAAATGAAAAAAATTAAATATTAATAATATATAATTAACTATATATAATAATAATGTATAATAATTAATTATAAAATATCACTTACCTGTTTCCCCCTACGGCGTGCTCGGCCTCTGATTCTAAATCTTCATCCGCTCCGTCCAAATTCCTGAGCGACGCTGACCTGTATGACATTTCTGCACGCTTCTTTAAGGGGTTATATCTGTTTGAACCTTCAAAATGAGAGAGTTTTTTGAGAATTTTTTGTGACTCTACTAATAGAGCGATCAATATAAGGTTTTGAGGATTTAATTACACACATCTTAAGATAAAAAAAAATATTTTTATTTTAATTTTGAAAGCAAAATGGCGGCTCAGTTGTAGAAGTACTGTAAGTGTATTTTTTGAAGGCGCTCCACGGCCGGCAGTAGAACTGTCGTACATCTGCACCTAGAACAATAAACAAAATTTTTTCATAATCTACATGAGTTTTGCTACTGAAGTACACACGTTTATTAAAAAATATTGATTTTTGCAATTTTGGCATCAATTTGAAAAAAAAATCGAATTTTCGACGAAAAAATCGACCTTAATTTGTTTATACAAATCGTAATTGTTTATCGATCGTAAAAATCGTGTGTACTTCAGTAG
>VBVQ01005857.1:0-10765 GCA_011636635.1 Tetramorium simillimum | reverse complement strand
AATATATAATTATAATATTTAAATTATTATAACTTTTTTAAAGTAAATATCTCTTTTTTAAAACTAGTTAAATTTGGGCAATTGGACAATTTAGTTGATTATTTTTAAGTATTTTTCATTAAAAAATTGTTATAGCCTCCATATCTTTACTTTCAAGAGATGACATTTGAAAACTTTAACATGAGGAAGAGTAATATATTGAAAAATTTTGTTATTTTTGGCATTAATTTGTGATTATTATAATTTTTTAATTATTACCAATTATCTATTAATTAAAAATATTTATTTTCAAAGCAAAGCAAAGAATAGGCCAAGAATGTTACATAATATAAAATTTTATTAAAATTATATTAAAATGCCAGTACATCATAAAAAACTTTTTAACCATTATAAATAAATATAACAATATTTTAATCTTGTAGTAACATTATTAATTAAAATTGTTTGAAAAATAATAATTTTTAACAAGAAAATAATAAATAATAGTAATGAAAACGGTTTAACTTTCAATGACAGAAATAATCACAGAAATAAAACTGGCTAAAATGTTCATGATGAAAATATCTGTACATTCAAACCTGTAGTAGAATGAGAAATATTATTATATTTTAGCTGAATTCAAAATCTCAAATCAATATTTAAATTAAAATATAAAATGGATCTAATACGGCAAATTTAAAAATTTGTTCGATTTGCTTAAAAAATTGAAATTTGAAGATTTGTAAAACTAGATTTAAAATTTAAAGTAAAAATTTCACGAATTCAAAATGTAACAAATCCAATATGGCAAAATATTCAAATATGGTTCGATTTACATAAAAAATTTTATAACATTTTATTGTAATTTACAAATTTTAACATGGTATATGTTCTATCTATACTTGAAAATTTCGATTTTAAATTTAAATTATTTATAGATTCAAAAATCTCTGAAATTCAACTTTCATGCAAATCGAATATTTTTTTATATTTTTTAGGTCACTATTAGATTTAATATTTTTATTCAAAATCATTAAAAAAAACGCTGGAAAATCAATTTTTATGAAAATCGATAATTATTTTAAATTTTTTGCCGCCATATTAGATTCGCTGTTTCTTCAATAAAAAATTTTAATTTTGAATTCGAAGAAAATGGTTTCGAGAAATCCTCAATACAAATTTTATGCTAATTGAACAATTTCTTGGATTTTTTGTTTGTTTCTATTTTAAATTTTAAAATTTTGACCTCAGATTCAAATTCAATAACTTCTTTTTTTAACTTAATATAACTCGGATACCTCTTAAGATACACATATAAAGATACATGTGTACATATATGTATATATATGATGTTTTATTTTGAACAGTTTAACCGAATATCTCAGAAATTAAGTCCGTCAAACAAAAATATTTCTAACGAAAGTTGTCTGAACAGAAATGAAGAATTAAATGAATTTTCGAAAAAAAGATTTGTCAAGGTCATTTAAAAATTATTGTAAAATGGCTATATCATTTTATATGTGATTTAATTATGAAATGCTTATTTACGACATAAAAATTATATCTTTTTTTCTAGTTATTCTGCGTATACAAATATTAAAGTATATAGAATTATAAAAGAGATGTAATTATATATTGCAAATCGCATTATTTTTTTAAAACAAATTTCATTATTCTACGCATAAAAGTATCAAACAGTATGGTCATTATCAAAAAATAAATTCTTTACATTACATATTTTATATCAGAAAATATGCTAGAGAGAGTAAAGTATCTTATATACTATTGTATTAATTTTTTAATTGTTCAAATTTAATATTTTTATATGCAGAATAAAAGATTATATTATATAAAAAAATTATATTATTTCATGTTAGAAAATGTCAATTATCTTCATCTTGAGGATTTTACATTATTTGTCCCCTTCCAAATCATACTTTTATTTGAAATATATTTATTTGTCAGTTTCAAAGTATTTAACTGAACTGTTTAAAATAGAATATTTTATATGTGTACATACACACACATACACACGCACACGCACGCGCACACGCACGCGCACACACACAAATAATTATACATATATGTATATATATACATATATATGCATATACATGCATTTAAAAATATATATTACATTATAACCTACATCATATATTTAATGTATAACTAAAATTTTAATATTTAATTATTAATCTTGTAATGCATAATATTAATTATCTTTTTGTATATATTATAGTATATAATATTTTCAGTGGTACTTATGGCATGTGATGAATGAGCAATAAACATTCATGTTAAACGTTTTGTAATCGCATGAGTAGTAATCAATAACGGATTTTATCTTGATCAATATCCTTTCTTTGAAAAGTTTCACTGTTTCTTTATTGTGGCAAATACACAACATCACAAATAAAACAATAAAAACATATTATCTATGAATACAACAATAGATAATTAGGCTTAGTATTATATATATAGATATATATAGATATGGTATATAAAATTTGATCATGTGTTTCGCATAGAGTTATATAATGTTCACACTTCTCGATTTCTATGGTACACAAATAGCTTGAATGGTGGCTGATACAGTTCGATAATTGGTTGATAAGTTGATATAAAATATTATAAATATTATTTTAGAACTCGGAACTAAGTACATGGCAACGACGAGTAGCGGAACTAAGTGGGCGCGTCGGCGAGTTGGAGGAAACGCTATCCAAAACGCAGAAAGATCTTTTGAAGGCACAAGAGGCGGGTCTTAAACTACAAAGAGATTTGCGAGAGAACGTGGCGCAAAAAGAGGACCAAGAAGAGCGAATAGCGACTCTAGAAAAACGATATCTCAATGCTCAACGGGAGTCTACTAGTCTTCACGACCTCAATGAGAAACTGGAGCAAGAGTTGCAACATAAGAAGGCTCAATTAAAAGTAAATCATATTAATCTGTATATATATTTTTCTTTTTACTATAATTATATAATTCCTTTTTCTTCATTATAATTATAACGCAGTCATACTTATTCTTACGATTAATTAAATTTGTCGCAGCTCCAAGAAGAAAAAATTGCGGCAATACAAGAGAAATTAGAACTCGCGGAACAGAAATTAGCTCAATATGCTAAGTTACCAGAAATGGAAGAGCAATTAAAGCAGAGGATGGAGGCTCTGACGCAGGTGAGGAGGCCCAACCAGGTACGCAGGGGAATCATCATGTCACATCATCAGCTCTCCCTTTTTTTATTCCTCTGCACTTTAACGTTCCTGAGATATGATTTGTGTCTAGAGAGCTTATCTTTCTTAAAGTGCATTACTGTCACAAAGTGTGTGTTACATTTCAGTTAATTTCGTCAGACAATAATTTGCTGCTCTATGCTCTGTACTACTATGTGTGATACATAATATAATAGCATACATACGAATCGAATATTTTTGTGCACCGCAATGTGTCTTTGCAATAATTATGCTAAAATACACAAATTGCTGAATATAAATAGCTGAATTTACAGATTAAATTTGTTTGCATCAAGAAATTTCAGTTATATAATTTCTTTACACACTTTTGAAAATTGATTATGTCCTATCTTATATGATTTGCAAACTGATACAATGCAGCATGAATAGTGGAAGTCAACCTGGTCTGTACAAAATATATTACTTCTGCAAATGACAAATATGTTTCAAATATCATGATTTATAATTTATGAATAGTGTATCACTTTTTGAATGTTTATCGATATAATACATTCTTTTTCTCTTTTTTCTCGCTCATGGATATAACACGCTTTCATTTTCTCACTGTTTTTATTCTAGTATGTCTCATCTAGATTATATAGGAATATTAGAATTATAGAGGGAAACGTACAATAAGAGTTAGATTCATTACTTGCTCTAAATTACATTTTTATATAATCATCATCCTCCATCCAATCAGTTCCAATCAATCATAACATTGATCAAATTGACATTCATCAAAAGAGACAAAATCGAAATCTGTTAAAGTAATGAGAGATAGTTTTGCGAATAACAGCATTAAATAACATTAATTAAATCAGATATGTTATTATGGAAGTCGGTAAGATTACAAATAAATCAATAATTTTAATTATGCGAAATTTAAGCAGGCTCAGGAGAGGCACGGTAGCGCAGAGGATAGAATTCAAAGACTGGAAGCACAATTAGAAGAAAAGAATGCGGAAGTGATGCGTGTTAATCAGCGGCTAAAGATGAATGAAGAGCATAATACGCGTCTTAGTACAACTGTTGATAAACTTTTATCTGGTAATTTTGCACTATTTTTTCTACATCAGATTGCTCTAATAATTGTTTGCAGGATTGTAAGCAAAAGCGATTTGAGCAAATGTTACAATGTTATTAGAAACGAGAGAAAATACATTTGCTGTCTAAAAGAATAACTTAAAAATGTGCTTAATATTTATAAATATATCTTTATTATCTTTTGTCATGAAATAATGTTGAGAATGGGATGCAAATTGAATTTTCTTTCTGTTACTATAATTGATATGTATACTTATAAGAAATAATATGACTTATAGTAATAATAATAATAATAATAATAATAATAATAATACTTGTATTTTCACAAGTAACAGATATTTGATGCTATACGTTACTTTTATATTTGTCTAAATCCAGATAGCAAGCTGACGTTATTTATTTACATAGCTGTTTATAGCTATAAAAAATATGATAAATCAAGGATTTTAGGTGACGTTAAGTTAAGAGTTTAAATTTTTGTTTAGAATCCAATGAAAGATTGCAGGTGCATTTGAAAGAAAGAATGCACGCGTTAGAAGAAAAGAATGCGCTTACTCAGGAACTCGAGAAAATGAGAAAAGTGGCGGAGGATCTGCAGAACGAAAAGGCTGACATTGTTAAGGAATTGGGCAAGGCACGCCTGGAAATCGACAACGTTAAAAGACAAATGCTCCAGCAGGAAATCGCATTTAATATTCAACAAACGGACGCGTTAACGAGAAGTCTATCGCCAAATGCTGTCGATCCAGGTTCTTTCTCCAGGAGCGCGAGTCATAGTAGTTTCGACACACACTCGTTACCTAGAAGAGGAGGTAAACGATCTATCGAAGATGACTCATCAAAGGTACTGTATCGTTTACATCAAAATATAAAAAGTGCTAATTAATCGTATCAGGTATGTCTAAAAAATAAATATGTATAACATAAATATGGATATTTCAGAATTATGTTGCACGGACTTTGGCGGAGCAGGAGTGGGAAAAACTGCAACAAGCGCACGTGCTCGCTAATGTCCAACAAGCGTTTGATGTTTCGAGTGACGCGGAAGGCGACGGGGATAACGAAAGTATCTTCAGTTGCGCGGGAGACGTAATTAGTCCTACCGGGCATACAGATGCTCAAACATTGGCATTGATGCTACAAGAACAATTGGATGCTATTAATAAAGAAATTAGATTAATTCAGGTAATAATTCGTGTTGGACGATAAATTTAAATTCGTATAGATTTGTGTCTTGTATACATTCAGAATATTCATGTAAAAGTTAATGAGATCCAGTGGATCTCAGATTCAACAGACTTACGTTTTACACATAGATTTTTGTCTAATTTAATCCAGTCTAATTCATCTTTCTTTAATCTCAAAGAATCAATGGTTTTAAGTCCGAAACGATTGAACATAGAGGATTTTGTAGGAAGAAAAACAGAGTACGGAAGCACGCGCGGAAGAATTGGAATCTCGCGTCGGCAGCCTCGAACATATGAATCTATTAGCGAGGGGTCGAAGCCTCGAGCGAGCATCGCCGCCACTCAGCGGACGATCCACACCGAAATCGCACCACAGTCCAAACAGGGATTATTTGCATAAGTACCACACCGTTAGTAATCACGTAAATGCAATAATTGTTTATTTATGTTGGTTTGGACTATAGAGTTACATAGAGTTTGAGCAAAGCGATCACATTGCTTACCATATATTTTTGTATCTTTTTTTTTCTACCTAGGCACCCGCATCAATGTCTCCAGCGCATTTACATCAATATGCCGCTTCCTTAGCTAGTCCGGGCCAATTATCGGAATCTCTTCCTGCCAGCCAAGTTAGTAACTTTATTTAATTGTCGTTAAGGGGATGCTGGATACCGACATTACAGGTTTTCGTAATCAACAAGAAATCATCGAATTGGCTTTACGGATTAAAAAAATCCTTTTACAGGTATAAAGTACGTACGAAAATAAAGCGCACTGTGCACAATTAAAAACCGAAAAAGGCGTAAAATTACAGAATTATATTAATTACCCCAAGAATGCAAGTTAGGTTAGGAATAGGTAATTAATATAATTCTGTAATTTTACGCCTTTTTCGGTCTTTAATTGTGCACAGCACAGTTTGTTTTCGTACGTACTTTATACCTGTAAAAGGATTTTTTAATCCGTAAAGCCAATTCGATGATTTCTTGTTCCTTACAAAAACCTGTAATGTCGGTATCCAGCATCCCCTTAAGTTAACACAAAATATTGTTTTGCATAAGATTTATAATGGAATTATATACTTTGAAACAATTTTTATTAATTCAAATTTCAATTAATTTCAGTACCTTTTTTCTATCTAGAAAAAATTTTTTTAACCTTACTTAGAAATTCAATATCATATAAAAAAGACTTTGAATTGTTAATTGTTAAAAAGAAAAATTCTCTCTTAATACCAAACATAGATAATAATTTGAAAGATAATAGATTGCAGTATGAAGACTAGATACAGAGAGTAAGAGACTAGATACAGAAGACCGAACTCTATAGATTGAGAGTGAGGCCGAAACGTGTACACTCGTGGACACAAAGGTTGCAACAGATTGCAACACTTTTTCTTTTAGTGCTGAACTTGACTGCATATTACTATTAGGAACACGTGTTCCTAAAAAAAGTGTTGCAATCTGTTACAACCGATCTGTCCACGACTGTACATCTATTAGTACCAAGTGGCGGCGCTGGCAACAAATAATGTACCGGAAATACACAGTGTAGTCAAAAAGTTCCAGTACTGCTGCTACAGAAATACCGTATAAGTGGCACTGTCTATATGCGACAAGTGGCACTACGTAGTACACACCTTCCTTTATAACATAAAAATTTCATTCACTTTCAACAAATTCTGACTTGTTTATAGACGTTCACGTGAAGTACATTTTGTAGTTCTTGTCATTTTTTGAAAATGGAGTAGCGAGCTAACATCAAATTTTGTTTTAAATTGGGCAGAACTGTCACAGAAACTTACAAAACGATATAGAAGGTGTATGGTGAAGAATAATGTGAACTTGTTCGTTTTCCAGTTCGTTTTAATCAGTAAATATATAAATAATCAATAATATATCAAATTACATTCAATACATGTTAATATTAACGTGCCAGTAAACATAATTTTTAGTTAAATTTTTTGTAAAAGTTTTTAGTGTTAAACAAAATTTTACAGTTTTTTTAGTAAGCATTTCAATTTCAAACAATCTAAAAATGACACACAATTTTTTGCAGAATCTAGCAGAAATCCTGGTTTGCATTGGCATCCTTCCTTGCATTGCTGAAAAAAAGAATAATATCAGAATAATATCAAAGAAATATAAGAATTGCAAAATATCGATTACAAAAAAAATAATATACATAATTAAAGAAAAATTCTATAATTAATTGCACAGTGTTTTCGTTTGGAAAGAAATATAACTTTCGACTGTATTCACATATTCAGCAAAATCAAATAATGAATACCAGTGTGCAGACTTGAGGCGATGGCGAGTTGCAAGTTGGTTGACATGCTGATCCACAACTTGTCCATACTTGATTTTCTGAGCATTGATCTTGTGCAATAGTCATGCCTGTAGGTACATGTGCATTGTTACACGAGTTACAATCAAGTCTAATTATCATTAAATTATAATTAAAAATTGAAATTTATATAATAGGAATTTTAAGATATACGACAATTGTTTATGAAATTTTGGATTTAATCGCAGACTGAGGAAACATAATGAATCCTTGCGTGACGCAAAAACTTACTGCAAAACACTCCGATCATTATAAGTAATACGAAACTAGCGCGAGACATGGTTAATAATCCTTGCACTTTATTTTATGGACTGATGCTATGACGCGAAACTTCGCTTTTAAAATACTAACTAATTTATATAATTTTTACCTTGAACAGTTCACAATTTGAAAATTATTATCTACTGTTATCTGACTTACTACGTCAACATCTTTATGCGTTCATTCGTATATATAGAAACATAAGTACATGTAAAAACTGAGTTTATCTATTGTTAGCCACAACATTACTCAGAATTTCAAGACATAAATTTTGTTATTGTAATGAGAAAAATATTGTTGATGGGATTTTAATATCGTACAATTATTAATTTTTATTTTTATCAAAGAATTAATATTAATTTATTTTAATTGTTACGTTTATTTTTATGCGCTTATTACTACATTTATTTTACATTTTTATATATTTTCTAAACATATCGATAAGTGATTCTAGATTCGCTACTGCATAGGAATTTCAGAAATATTGATTATTAGAAGAGACATATAAAAGAAAACCTGTGGTTTTAATTAATATACATTATCCGTAACGGCTTGTTTGATATCTCATTTGTAATGCTTTATTTCTCAGATGTTATTCCCCCTTCACATATATATTATTATCATCGTATAATCTTGTTATATTTTTTGTTCTTATCATCTCCCAGCGAAAAATCGGTCGGCCAAAAAAATAGTAGCAAGATCTTACGTAGCTACGTCGTCGTTATAATTTTTTAAACAATGAATTATAAAATTGCTAATATTCACTAATTAGAGTCGGGACGACGCCAATGCAAGCATAAAACTCTTGTTTGATTAGAAAATTACGGTCTTGCAAAACGTTGTGTCCGCTTTGTCGGCGTAAGCTCGACTGTCGCTCAATCCGGCTGCTTTGAATTATGGAACCAGGCATTATTTATAAATTTTCCATGTCTCGTTCACGAATTTTTGAGTGGTTTGCGCGTTTTAAAGCCAGAAGAGGAGTGCTAGAAGATGATGAAAGGTCAGGTCGTCCTTGTTCGAGTTGAACGGACGAAAATGTGAAGCGTGTGCAAGCGCTGTTCTGTGGCAGTTTTGCCCAATATAAAACAAAATTTGATGTTAGTTCGCTGTTCTATTTTCAAACAATGACGAGAACTACAAAACGTACTTCACGTGAACGTCTGTAAACAAGACAAAACTTGTTGAAAGTGAATGAAATTTTTTTTTATGTTACGAAGGAAGATATGTACTACGTAGTGCCACTTGTCGCATATAGAAAGTGCCACTTATACGGTTTCTGTAGCAGCAGTCCTGGAACTTTTTGACTACATCGTGTATATTCTTCACTCTTGATGTAATTGTAGTTTTTTGTATGTTATTTACGTGCCAAAGTCCGCATATAAGCACAACCCAATGAACATCATTTATTGCAGCAACATTGCGACAATATTGTAACATTGCACACACAGCAATATTGCAAGTATTGCAACATCACAGCATTGTTGCTGCAATGTTACAATATTGTCGCAATGTTGCTGCAGTAAATGATGTTTACTGGGAAAACACACCTGCTGTATTTCTTTTTTAATTTGTCTCACGATCAAGGTCTCCATAAGACTTCGTTTTGAAATTGACTTTCGCATTTCCGATACATTAAAGTATAGCCAGCGCTGCAAGAAATTTGGAACTGATAACGAGTAACTTTTTTGGCACAGTTTCGGTAGTCAAAACCAGACCTAGACCGATCTTCTGGTTCTAGTCTTCATAGATTGCAGTATCATAATATCATAAGATATTTATTAGGTACACATTTTATACATACATATGACGTTTCAAAGTATATCTTTTTATTGACAGATTAAAATTGTCTATTTTTTATGAAAATATTAAGTTAATATGTTGATTTACGGATGATTGAAAAAAGTTTTGAAAAGCTGAATAAATAAAATATTATTCTGCACTTAATCTTAATGAAGCTAACACAATAAAGTTAATAATGAATATTGAGAGTACAATACATGAGTTGTCCGAATAACAATATTTAATTAACAATGTCATAATAATAATATGAACGTTACAGCTCCGCTGTGAGTTATCTTCAGTAATGTTAAAAAAGTAAATTGTAGTTATTGCTCACACTATGTTGAGCATAGATGAGTATTCTCAATGTCCATTATTAACTTCACTTTGTTAACAAAAATATATGATGCAGAATGAAATTGACACAGAGAATTGGAATTAGTATAGAAAATTGAAAAGTTGCCATAAATGACATTTTCTTGTAACATTTTTGTTATGAAAAAAATCAACTCCAAATTGACTAAGAGATCTGTCAGTAAAAAGTTAGAGTCGAGATATCCCAGATAAATTACATACAAAAATGAAAGGACATTTCTCATTTATGGCAGTTGCAGTTGTCGGGAGAGGAACTGCATTCGGTTAGCGAAAGAGACAGCACCGGTGGCGTAGGAAGCGGTGGCAGCGACGCAGCGTCTCCTTTAACAGCCAGGTCTCTAAGATTGGAACGAGTCGTTCAAGCATTGGCCCATAGTCAAGAAGAACTGAGAAGGTACATTTTCCATTTTTGGGAGAAAAATCTCAATTCCCAGGATGGACAAACCAATTTATATATATTTTTACATTTATATCCTTATAGAAAAGTATTACTGATCAGTAATAATTTGGCGAGTAATAATAGTAATAAATTACTAAATAATTACTAAGTAAGTAAT
>VBVQ01005856.1:0-10766 GCA_011636635.1 Tetramorium simillimum | reverse complement strand
ATTTTTTATTTACTATAAATATTATATAAAAGATTTAGTCCATATGTTAATAATATGTAAGATAAAGATTTTATTATTTCATTCCTTTACATATATAAAATATGTATAAAATATTTATATCATATTAAAAAAAATAGACATAAATATTTATAAATATTTATCATAAATATTGTGTGCTGTCTGGGCTACGACGGTTTACGATCCATTACGACAAATCATACGACACTTACGTCGCTTGCAACATTGCGATACGATCAATGTAAACCCAGCTTATCGAGTGATTACGATGCATCGCGCGAGCTTGTATCTGGCACGTTTGAAGTTTTCTCTCACAATTGTATTAAATTAGTAATTAGGTGAAATTGGTTTTAAAATTTGTCGACTCAGCAATCTGCGTTCCAGCTATATTGAAGATTGAATTAGCATTGTGAAAGTTGAGGTAGAGGAAACCGATAAATATATTGTTCTAAAATAATTTGCTGCGTCTTATTTTAATAGTGTTTATGTAAATAGGTTTCTAAAAATTCTTTTTTAAGATTTTTCCTTTATCATTAATTCAGCTTGCGTTATCTTATATGCAAAATGGTGTTCTTCTATCAAAATTTTTAATAATTCCGAACAAAATTTTATCCATTATTCTGCTTGGTTTCCGGGTTAAAACCGCGTACATTTTTTATTTTATTCCGAACTTTCGCGAACATATTCATTGTCAGTATCAGGTTGTTCCTCCATGATGAAGTGTACTGACATATATTTGCGAAACGTCGGAATTAAATCAAGAATGTTCGCGGCTTAAACCCGAAAACCAAACA
This sequence comes from Tetramorium simillimum, assembly GCA_011636635.1. Lineage (NCBI taxonomy): Eukaryota > Metazoa > Arthropoda > Insecta > Hymenoptera > Formicidae > Tetramorium > Tetramorium simillimum. Next base: position 9,954 of record VBVQ01005856.1, on the reverse strand, counting down.
GAATAATCACATCGCGAAAGACTCAAATTTTAAATTTTATCCATTATTCATATTTAATATTTGCATTATTTGTTATTTCTTCGTTATACGAAAAATATTTTTAAAATATAATTTGTTTCATTATCAATGAAAAGTTAATTTTCTTTTATAACGATGATAATTATTCGATTTCTTTTTTCGATGAAAAATTTCATTCTTAGGCCGGTATTCATAGCCTGTTCTTACATTTAAGACCATCTTAAGTAACGATTTAATATGTTGTGAACCAGTCACAAAGCCGAGATCTTAAGACATTATTTAAGACAGTCGTGAAATAAGAATCGACTATGAATATCAGCCTTAACTAGAAGATTGTTTTTCTTCCTTCAATACCCTTTTGAACAGCTTGTCGGAAAATTATGAAATTTTTTTACAAATGAGTAATAATTAAAGAATAAATGGCATGTCACAGACAATTCTGAGCGCACGCTCAACAATTCTAATTTTTTAATTTTAACACCTGATAAAATTTTAAGACCTTCATTGACATTTACGATTATCATTAATGGGATCAAATAAAAATTTCATCTTTCCTTAATACTTTCTCCAAAGTATTATGAGAATTGGTCAGATAACCGAGATATTTTCAATCGTATCAATTCTATTCTCGAGACTAATATAATTAAATAAGGAGAGAGAAAGGTATATATCCTGATAGCTATATATCCTGGAGTTAGATCTTGATAACTTAATAAAATTTTTGTGTTAATTTTTATAAACTAATTTCCAATTCAGTAAACCTCAGTAAACTGATTATGGACTGAGAAGTGGCCACTTTCCAAAAGTACTCATGCTTAACTACACTGTATAACTCTGTATTACTCCGTATTACTCTGTATATAGATATAATATAATTTATTTTACTAAACATTATATATAATTTATACATATATGTATGTACAGGATATCACAGACCCGCCATGTTATCCGTTAATGACAGATTTCTGAGATCATCTTGAGACAAAAATTCTAAAGGCGCCTATACATAGGAGCATCGAGCGTCGAGCGTCAAGCTCGAGAATGCGCAGAAAGCTTGCGTTATAAAATAATAATGATGCTTACGAGCATTATGAACGTCAAATGAAACGTACCCATATTAGTATTGTATATTGGAACATTATACTTTTTTATAATTCAAATTTATAATACCATTTTATCAACGTCAAGAAGCTAAAGTCTGTCATATTCTGACACAAAATATCTTGCACAAAAGCGCTTTCTACGCACTCTCGACGCTTGACGCTCGATGCTCCTATGTATAGGCGCCTTAATACCAAAATACCGAAGCTATAATAGTTTTTAAATTAAATGTTCAAAATTTTTAAGTGTTCAAAATTGATCAATTAAATTGTTCCTAGTCCGAAATTCGCGCGCTCAGTCACAGTAGTCAAAATTATAGTATTTTCAAACATATCAATTCTATTCTCCAAACTGATATAATTAAATAACAAGAGAGAAAGCTATGTATCCTGGAGTTAGATCTTGATAGCTTAATAAAATTTTTATGTGAATTTTTATAAATTGGTTTCCAATTCAGTAAACTGCGTGCTGATTATTTATTGATTTTAAAACAGCTCTTAATCGAAATAGCAAATCCATATAATTAAACTTAAAATTTAATTTTTTGATGCAAATAAGCATCATATTAAGTTTGCTGTGAAGAATTTATTACGAAAAATATTTCAGTCAAGGTTCGAATTTGTTCTTCCCCAAAATCCGTTTTGATATATGTGACATATTTCATAAAGTCAATACTAATTTTTTTTATTCTGTTATTATTATTACAATTAATTAAAAATTCACGCAAAAATACAATAAAAACAAGTAATTATGACAACGCAGACAATACATATGCAAAATAATACATTGAAAAAAAATTCTGGCTAAAAACGGACGAATTAGAAAAATCTTGTAGGATTGATCAAATATTCTTTCTGATTATTATACTTAAATAGAATTCAATATTTTATAACTTATTCTAACCAGAATTTCTATTATAATAAACAGAATATTTTATCAATCCTACAAGATTTTCTGATTCGTCCATTTTTAGCCAGAATTTTTTTAGTGCAGTTACATAAAGTTAGAATTGATGCATTTGAAAACATCTTCACTACTATGAAATGTAACATAAGTGCGCGAATTTCGAACAATTTGATTGGTCAACTTTGAACACTTTTCATTTAAAATCTATTACAGCCTCGGCATTTTGATACTAGGATTTTCATCTTAAAATAATCTCAGTTCTCTCAGGATATATTGTAGGTATGAAGTCTGGTATATATGTCTGGTACATATAGATATAGATTATCCGATATACTACTATTCGACGAAACTATAAGATTTAACTTTGCAAATTTTTAAATTTTAATGTAATTTATAAAAGAATTTTTTACTTTTATTTATCGCTATTAAAATGCACATCAAACTGATATAATATGAATATTACCATTACGCAGATTACTATTATCTCTTATCAATGTTTCTTTGTTCACAAGTTATAAATATTCTTCAAAGTGCTAAATCATTCTTCAAATGCTGAATCATTATTATTTCTGAGTTCTCAAGAGCGAGATGTCTTTAAACCTTATCATTAACAACAAGTCGAATCTTTAACAATAAATATTCCATTTGAAATCTTTAATTTTTTATAAGGAATAGGAAGTGAATTCAGATTCGAAAGATTAAATTGTGCCTTTTAGTTTTTATTTCTATACATAAGAAAATAAAGAATAAGTATTTGAAGATTTTAAAGTTCAATGTTAAATACTTGTTGTTGATAAGTTTTTTCTGCTATCTTTTTTTGTATTTAGATATCTCAAATCGGATTATGACTAAGATAGCGAGCTGAACAGAAAAATCACTTGCTTTATCGAGTATAATCTTGAATTTGAATGTTGATTTGAATATTGATATGTCCATATATATCTCTCATTTAGACTTATAACTATCTATATTTCGAATCATTTTATTTTCATGTATATATACACTGGATTTACATTTATTTGGACTACAAGTTTTTATAACTCTATTTGACAATTTCACTGAACAAAAATCCTTTTTATTGGACATTGGACCAATATGGTCTTGCATTCAAATGAAGAACAAAGTACAAACATCTTTTTTAACCATCGACTGAATTTATTACATTATCTGTATATACATTTGTATATACATCTATCTATAACTCAAAGTCTAACGTTTAAATATTTCAATTTTTATGTATATTTGACAAGTTTCTGATCTTTATCAGTAACTCTTATTGACCTTATATTTATTTGTTTATTTTAAGTTTTTTAATTCATATTTTCTGTTCTTCTCTATGTAGTATATGAATTCCGTTTAAATTAATAGCTTTGCATTCTTTATTTTGTACTAAAGAAGACTTATTGTCAGTATAATCGAAACATTCACGTTTGTTTCATCAATTATCTGAGAATGAATTATAAATCTTTTCATAATAACCTTCTTACTCGTATTGTGGTGATTAATCTTTCCATATTGAAGCAAATTATTCATTTGTATTTGTGTCTTCTGCTTGTTTTGAATCCAACTTTTTAATAGAAAAAAATTAATATTACAAGATAATAAGATATTAACAAGATGTTAAGAAAAATAAAGTTATAAAGTTATAAAGTAATAAAGTTATAAAAAAACTTAGGCTCGTTATATGAAATACAAAAATATAAGGATAAAAATAGTGAGACAATATATCTATATATGTACAAATGTTTCAACCTAACTTATAATTAATCTTCTTCAATACAATTTAATTAAAAATTAATTAGATGGAAAAAATATAAGTTAACGCAAGACAAATCAATCAAGCTATTATTACTCAAGCCTGTGTACAATAAATAATTAATACATCACTACTTAAATTTATGTATATAATAAATGTTTAAAATTAAATTTAAAATATATAAAAATACTTGTCTCACTCTTTTAGAATAAAGATATTAGATATTAATTTTAATATACACTCCTACTTAATATTTCCTTAATTTTAACTAATACGGAAGTTAAGTTAGACAAATTAACAACATATTGAGTAAGGTTTACTCAATACGTCGCTATTTTTATCTCATTGTTTTAGTCAAATTAACCAAATATTGAGTAGGCAACCCATAGGAGTTTACAGTGTATCCTTTTTCTTTTTGCTCATAGTAGGATTCCTTTATCTTTCTATTTTTGTAATAAAGTTTTCTTGCATGAGAGATTCTTTATTGCCAATTGATCTCTACCGTATCATCAATGAAGGGTCAAAACTGCTGAGAATAAAAATTTCATTCGTTTTATGTCTCGGCAATTTGAAATTCTGAAGCTTTTCTTTGTACAATAGCTGCGTACACGCAGTGTGACTATGTGATAACGTGGCAAGTGGCATGATAAGAGTCGGTTCCCACCACAGGCGCTGCTAATTTAAGAACTTCAGGAAAATAAACGGTAGCTACTTTCGCTTTTCTAATTGAAACTGAAGTACTTTCCCAGGTGAAATTGAAATATGATATCTGAACTCCTCCCACTGACAAACGAAAAGACCATGTTACAGGAGACCGACCCAATCAGCAGACAACGTTTTTTAAATGTTTTTAAAATATTTTATTAATAAAGTTTTGAATGTTTTTAAAATATTTCATTAATAAAGTTTCAAATGTTTTTAAAATCTTTTATTAATAAAATTTTATTAATAAAATATTTTAAAAACATTTAGAACGTTGCCTGCTGATAGGGGAGAGTTCCATGCTTACGGATAGCGGATGCATGCTGTCACTCACTTATCTATTTTAAATCTCTCGAGTACTCGTTTCGATCTATCGTGCGACGAATGCGAGCCGAGGAGCCAGGCCGTCCCGATATCCTCTAAATCGAGGAACTGACTCCTCTCGTAGCCAGTGCACCGACGCGCATCGTCGGCGCTGGTGTATACGGAACTCGTGCTAGACGAGGCCGAGGACGTTCTCATGGTTTTTCTCTGCGGAAACTCCACTTATTAGTACGATAAATGGAGTCGCACCTGCACTCCGTGCTCGATTAATTCGCCTCACTTACTTGGACAACATACCGTCCGTTCCTCACCATCTACAACCGTATTTCTTCGTATACCTCTCGGCCGGCGCGCGTTAATAAATTCCACGCCATGTCGGCGACCGCTGGCTACATCCTGTGCAACATGGAGCACTGTCGCAGGTACAAAAAGCAATGTCGCGTTCAATTCTTGACACGGGTTGAGGAACGCATACGTAAGAAAAATGGTTCCCCAAGGTGACGATTATCGGGCATCGCCGACAAGAGTACAAAATTACACTGATAACAAGCTAATGACCGCGCACGATAAGGTCGTAAAAAAGGTAGTCGCACTTGGATGCCAGAGAAGCATGCCCATTACGTGTTTTCTAATGCGTTTTAACCGGAGCAGAACTGCGAAATGTAGTGGCAGATGTATCAGCTGAGCAAGCAGGATCGATGCGAGCCTGCGCAACGACCGCGCGTCCGCACAAGCAGGTCTGTAGCCACGAGATAGACGAAGGTCTCGTGTGTGCGAATCAACTTTCAAAACAAACGAAATTGAAGTTTCGCACGAAGGACACAGATCCGTCTCTACGAAAATCTTTGAAAGATCTACGACAAGCATGCAATATGTTCATACCTCCGTTCCTCCTCTGATTCGAAAGTGCACGTTAAAGTGTTTTTCTCTGTCATCTTTCTAAAAACGAGAACGTATGAAACTCCGGAACGCGAATGTTCTACGCGTTTAATGCTCGACCGGCTCTTTCCGCTCAGCCGGGCGTGCGAGTGCGTTTTCCAGCAAATTCTCCACCGACGTTTAGGTTTAATCGAATCAATGGGCTGTCTTGCACTCCCGGACGAACGCACTGAGATTTTTTATTTTTTATTTTTTTTTTATAAGACCGTTAAGCGCGAAAAAATTTGCGAACGACGCTAAACCACCGCCGCGAGAAATGCCAACGGATGCGATTTATTCATGAAGAATGAAAGGCGAGGCTGAAGGATCGCTCGTTGCGAGGTGGTGCGCACGTGCTCTACCGGCGAGTGTACGCCGCGATGTGGTAAGGACCGCGTGAGGAGATACTCGAGGGAACACGTTTCGGAGGCAGGATTGGACGAGGAGGGTGAAGTCATGTCCATCTTTATTTAAATTCCAAACACTGTAAGCGGTCGAACGTCAGAAACGAGATTCCAGAACTGGTTCGGCGTATGCGTCACACATTGTTACGAGCGCACGCGTTAGAAAGAAATAGAATCCACCGGCTGTTTATCCCTCCTGGCAGAGGTAAAACAAACGTCGTGTCAGATTCGACGGAATTACGACAGCGTCCAGTTATGCTTTTTTTTTTATTTGCTAACTTTTTATACACTCAGATATCGTTTATGTCGGAACTCTTTGTAATGTTAACATCGATACAACACTCACACCCGACAAAGTTCCTGTAATTTTTTATCATTGACAACGATGAAAGACAGCAACTAACCGACGATATCTCGGTCACGAGCTCGGCCGCTCATAAATAAGCGATTCTGGTAAATCGCGAGATCGCGCGTGGATCGTCGTGACGCGCCGTAATACGCGTGGAAACGATCAAGTCTCGTGCGTACGATAATAAAGTGTTGCCGTAACAGTGTATGTGTATATTTTTAGCAACAATATTATATAAATTATATATCATAGACACCGATACAGAAGGTGATCCGTATTCACGCCGCGTTAAGCATGCGTTCTTTATTAATTTTTCATTACAGCCATCAACTTATAAATTATACATATTTATCATATATATTAACATTACCCCTAAGTATTATATGTATATCGGTGGAATCATGTACAAATTAAGTGTACACACAGAAAAGTATCATTCTACAAACGAGAAAAGCAATTACTTTTTTTATTTCGTTTAAGTAATAGTTTTTTTTTAACAAAGAAAATTTTCTTAATAGTTTAAGATATTCTCGTCGCAAGTCCAGAATATGTTTTAAGTAGATGTAATGCTTATGATGACTTTATCGTAGATTTACGGATATATAAACTTACCAAATATACTTAGAACAAGTATATTTGCTCGCAGGTAGTATATATTTTTCTGTGTGTATACGCTTGGAATGAGAGAGTCTAGCTTGTATCAATCGTAAAATACGCGAATACGGACCGACTCTTGCACGCTTCTAACAATCTCTCATCGAAACGAAAACATTCTTGTCATAATCACGTCGTCAAACGTTCAGCGAGAACGTCGAAGATATCTGTATACATAGATTTGTACGCACACATATGCCCTAAGCAGTTTCTTTTGGATCAATTCCAACGGCTACTTACATTATCGGCTAATTGTACCTTTATCTACGTTTCTAATAGTTATCGCGTAGACGTCAGTCGCAAAAGAATCATGGAATTCACGTCTACTATTGCAGCTACCGAGCGAAACTTGACATTTATAAAAGACACAAACTTGTCGATTTTTTTAGAGATGTACGAACTATTCGAATACGCATTGAATCGAATCAAATCGTGACATTCGGTTCGATTCGAATTTCAATTTTTATGATTCGAATCTAAACTAATCGAAATTTCCGAATCCAGATTCAAATAGAAATCATGTACATATATTGTCAATCTTATGAAATCCTATCTCACATTAATAAGTAAAAAAATATATAATTGTGTTAATAAATGTATTCATATTATTTTTCCACATCAAAATATTTTCTTATTATTTATGTATTAAAATTTATGTATTCAATCTAGTATTAAGTAAAAATTATATATTAATGTATAATTTATTAATTAAAAAGTAATTCGATTCGTTCCGATTCGAATATATAATTTTGTTGATTTAGTTCGATTCAACGTCAAAAACTTTCAATTCGCACAACTCTAAACTTTAAAAAACTTTCTTTCATTTTTAAATAAGTGTAACTCGGCGTTTGATGATCTTAACGCTTGAACATTCCTCAGAGTTCACATGTTTGATTCCAACGTTGTTGCCATTTCCTGTCGAAAGAACTTTCTCGGGTGTCCGACTTCCATCCGTTGTTCTCCACTCTTGCATGAGTCTCTATGATTTACTTCAGAAAATTAAAGATAAATTGGACCGGAACTTTCGTAGATAACGAGTTTTCGCGAATTCATTGCTGACGCAAACTTTTTTATCGGGATTTTGATCGGAAACGATCATTGATTAATTCCTCGGGACGAGCAAACAAATTTCTCGAAATCGAGTTTGCCGACGGTGTATTAATTTCTTCGTCAGTTCTTCGGTTTTGTTTGCAAAAAATGGTCTCACGTTATTATCGCGTCATGTAACGTTGCAGAGTAAAAGTACAAAAATATAATTTCAGGATATGTCGATATATATATATATTAACGTCGAGCATAAAGATCTGCAAAGATCAAATCCGTATTTTCTTCAAACTTTTTACAGTGCGTTAAGACACGTAAGGGATGATTGAGATCAGCCTACGAAATGTACGCTCTTGGACAAATTATTTGTCGAATTTATCTCCTCCTCGCTCTACAGTATCGCAAACACGAGTATTGTTATGTAAATGTAAGTTATCAAAGTAACTCTCTGCTGCAATTCACCGGCTAACTTCATTTTCGCGAATTCACGAAGTAAGCACGTCACAATTGGACGCTCACTTATTTAGAAACTTCTTGTGAACGCCGTGTGTATGTCCCTTACAGAAAAGTATTACTGTGCAATAATAAATATTGGCCGGTAATAAATTGCTATTATTTAGTAATTTTATTATCGTGTAAGTGATAAAATTATTAAGCAACAATAATTAATTACCGGCCAATTTATTACTGCAATACAGTAATACTTTTCTGCTAGGGGTATCCAGTGTCGCTTAAATACACGCTGTGAAATTTCATTTCATTCGTGACACACGTCCACACACATACCACACACATACACACACGTACACACGCGCGCGCGAACGAATTGTCCAAAAGAAAATACATTTAAGAGAGTAGGCCTAAGAGGAGGGAGTTAGAAGTGGCCTCAACTGCGCAGCCTCCTCGCGATCTTCAGCAACATCGGGTTCGCGATTGCTGCTTCTTGACTTTCGTCTCTTTTGAGGTCTCATCTGCGGATCCTCCTTCAATCTCTCGAGATTGTCGTCTTCATCGTTCCTCTCTGCCTTGGTTTCAATTTCCTCGACGCTGCTCCAACTGCTCTCGCTCTCGCTGAACTCTCTTTTCTTCATGCTACCATTCACCCTTTCCTTTTCTCTTTCACTCTGTTCGCCAGTCTCCTGCGTTCGAGTAATTAATTGTGTTTAAAGCGAGAATTAAATTGTAAATTGAATTATGTATTGAAGAGCGGAAAGAGAAAATTATTTCATTCTTTCCATGGTTAAAGCTATTGTTTTATGTCGACAATCGTTAAGAGTCCATTGTACTTTGAGTTGAAAAATTCAATTTTTTTCCTCCGACCTTTTTTTTTTAATTAAGCTCCGGTTTTTCCAACTTCTCGGTAAGCTAACTAACAGTTAAATCATCATAATCTGTTTTTGTTTTATTTTCAAATTAGACAAGTTCAGGGAGTCGATTATGTATTTTTTAAAAGAGTGAAAATGTGAAAAGTAAACAGATTTACTAGGATATTTGTAACTTCATTGGTCAATATCTAGTAAATTTGTTCACTTTTCACATTTTCACTCTTTTAAAAGATACGTAATCGACCCCCAGACGTAAGATTTAATTATTAATTAACTTAGAAAATGGAAAAACTGGCCCTTAATATTTAAAAGTAGAATGAAAAAGTATAAAAAAGTATTACTGTGCAGTAATAAATTGGCAAGTAATAGTAGTAATAAATTACTATTATTTAGTAATTATTTAGTAATTTATTACTATTATTACTTGCCAATTTATTACTGCACAGTAATACT